>JBANCX010000067.1:5656-43007 GCA_037040065.1 Dettopsomyia nigrovittata
CAAACCTAAACATTATGTAATTGAATGAAGTATTTTCGATATTTGAACATTTTTATACTGAAATTAAACTAAATCTTGAAAATCTTTTGAATTTTAGTTCCAGAGGGAATATTTTTAATAAATTATTTATTAGTGGAACACAAATAATTTATCTAGCTTTAAACTAACTACAAAATCAATCTTGAAACAACTTCATTATAATAAATTTGTATTATACTTTATTTAGACTGCTCCCGGCTCCGTGGAATATAAAAGGGATGTCTTTAAATTTGGTGAAACTGTTCATGCACCGCCAACGATTAAAACGCTGCCACGTAAGGCAAACAAAAATGAGACTGTACCCCGACCTGGTCGCAAATCAAATTTGCTGCTCAAATCAATTATGAATCCTTCAGAGGCCGCAACAACACAGACACTGTCTACACCAATGACGCCAAGCAACAAAACGAACAAAAAGACAAGTAGTCCAACAAAATTGCAATTAAAGGGCAAAAGAAAAGATTTGCCCGCTGCCACACGCAACATGCTTGAGAAGGAGCGCAGCAAGATGATCGATTTATATCGTCAGCTAAAAAAGAATACACAAAACACATAGTTGATAACATTGTTGTCATGTTTATTTATCATTATAATCAAACATTCAAAACATTGTGACAACAAGAGAAAAAAAGAAAGAAAGAAAATCAAAAAACAATATATATATAGTACAATGTATATGTAGTCTTGTGTGCTTGTATTTGTGTGTGTCGATTTGGTTTTCAAAATATTTGTTTCCTTTTTTTCAAAGTTACATCGCTAGCAGAAGATAAATTTAGCATCACTTTGTCCAAATCTCTGCCTCTGGTTAGCCTCAAACGCACAGAAATAACTTCTTACATGGTAATTTTTTTTTTAAGCAAAACTTTTGTAGTATGTTTGGTTGGTTATGCGGAATATGGATAGATGGATGAATGTTGGTTGGTTGGTTTTTTGGCAGAAGGTTCAACATTTTTAATTATTCTGTCCAGGATACCAACAAATGTGTGCTCCACTCTACATTTTGACTAGCTACTAGGTACCTAGGATTATTTAATAATTCTACATGCCACCGGAGCTCTGCTTTTGTAGCATCTGAGCGAAGCGTTGTGTTATCAACAATGATGTGTCAATAAAACGATCCACGCAATTGCTTAGACATGTCTCTGTGGCATGATCGAGTTTGGTGCTAGGTTTTCCAATGCATTTCTCCCAGCAGATTTCATTGAATTCGTGTATCTGTAAAACAAACAAAAAAATTAATAATTAAGAATATCAAAGTCCTTATACCCTTTGCACGGAAAATAAGATCGCTTTGAGTGAAATTGTCACGCACCCATCTCTAGCCGCAAATTATTGGATCAAAAGTTGTTGTTATATAAACTACAGAAGGAGCAACATCTTTGAGCTGATCCCCAATTCTTGTGAATTAGTCGTGTCTGACTTTAAAACCTCTATGGTTAGTCAACATTGCCTTTAGTCGGCAGCCCTGGTGCAGAGTCGGCAGAGCTGCCGGCAGAGCATGTTTCAATTGTTGTTGCACAAACGAACGGACAGAATGAGTGGCGACAGAGGAGTTGGGGGCGTTGAGACAAAGGGCAATCTAAAATAAATATTTATGTATATATATATATATATATATATATATACAGGATTATGTTACCCATAATTATGTACATGACTGACAACGCATTGTTTTCTTTTGCTTATATTCATTCACTTACCTGTGCATTAACCTGTGCCTTTTGTTTTTCAATCATTAGAAACTCTTGGAGTTCCTTATCATTACCGGATAGATTCTCAAAGTCGGACATTGTTGCTATCTATGTATGTTGAACGCTTTTCGATAAGTTTTCAGTGAATTTATTACACAAAAAAAATAATCCGTTTATTCGCCCGATACTTGAAATTTTTAATTGAAAATTGAGGTTATATAAAAAAAAACTACACTACACACACAGTTAAACAGAGTTGCCAGATGTTTGACAGCAAGTGCCCGGACAGTGCTGTAAAATATCGGAGTTTTTTTTTTTTGTATGTTGGGCTGCAACAAGTTATCGATAGTGAAAAAACCTAGACAAAAACAATCAATGGTAATATTGCATTCTGTTTTCTTTTTTTGTTTTTTGTATTAGTCGTGTCTTATATTTACTTTTCTATATATATTTTTGTATTTAATGTGCGTGTATGTATGTATGCAAGTGTGGCTTGTGCGCGCGTGCATCGCAAATAAAATAAGTTGAAAAGTGCGCAAGTAAGTGCATACATATATTAATATATAAATTAATAAACTGCATATTAATGAAGCAGCGACGCAAAAACCAACAGATCCAAAAATAGGACCCCATCCAAAAACACCAAAAAAAAAAAAACGAAAAACATCAAAAAAAAACATCCAACAAAATATTCCATAGAATTCGCGTTTTATTTTGACTGTGGCTGCAACAAATACAATCCAACGCAGCTGCGACCAAGCAGCGAGCATAGAGGAATGGACGATAGCAGCAGCGGACGCACTTCGATTGCGGATAGCACAAGTCTGGCGACAGCGTCCCTAAAGAGCGACAATTCATGCCAGAATATAGCGAATGATGATCATGTTCATGTCTACAATTATTTGCGTGGCGTGGACGAGAAATTCTCGCCAAGTTTGCTCTGTGAAGACATCTGTACGATAATGTGTTGCCATATGGATATATTGCCCACCGCACAGCTACTCTTTGGCATACGAGAGCATAGCGGCAGCAGCTGTAATGGTAGCAATAATAATTCACAATCGAGCACTGAGAAAGGCACTTGCCAAGCTAAGGTAAAACACAAATGGCAATTGCCCGGTGAGCACCTTAGCTGCAATGTTCGGTATACGTTTCGTATGCGTTTCCGTATGCCGGAATTAGATCGTTTGTCGCAAAGCTATCCTGGCTGCCACAAATATCTGTATCATCAGATGCGTTATGACATGTTACATGAACAAATCCATGAGATACGCTATCCGGAGCACAAGGATAAGGTTATGGGGCTGGCTGTTATGGATATGTTGATTGATAAGGAGGATAAACAGCTGAATGCTCATGTTGTGGAGAAGTCATATAGAAGCTATTTGCCACGTACACTATGGCGCGCCCATCGTTTTTTTGTACGCTCCATGATACGCGACCATTTTCGTCGGTTATGTATAAATCAGCCCAATTCAGACAGCTTGAAATGGCATTATGTACATCAGATCTGTCACTTGGCACCCACCTATTTGACTGAACAGTTTAAGGCCACGGTCGAGTACTTTCCCAATGAGGCAAGCCCATTGGAGCCACCGCCGTGCAATGGTAGCATCAGCAGCTCAACCAGCACGCTAGTCACTGGCTCCAGCATCACACTGTCGACCACGGCCACTGGCATGCACACGGGCAGCACGAGCAGCAGCAGTCAACTTCGTAATGATAGCAGCAACAGCGATACACACACACTACGTGGCAGCAGTCGCCATAACAATAGCTCGTCGCATCATCAGAGGCTGCTTCAGCTACAACAGATACCCAAATCTATACCTGTTTATGTGCGGCTCTGTTTTCATGATTCACCAGAGCCGGGACTTAAGGTAGCGCGCGTTACATCTGAAGCCACACTGAAGGTAATTAGTTATTTTCTCTTATAGGATATCACAAGTTAAGCATTAGAATAAGCAAAGGCTCTATTTAGGTGTATTCCCACTGTTGAGAAAAATGAAAAATTAAATAAGTCAAATTATACAACAAACAAAAAAAACAAGTAAGGAAGCTCAAGTCGAGTGTGTTCGACTACGAGATACCCCGATCCAAACGTTGAAATATCCAATACTTACTTGGAATCGCAACAACTATTCAAATGCATGTACGGTGTTTGTTCTGCTGCTAGCGATGTCAACATCGCTGTTAGCGCCTTGCAACAACTATTGACAAACTTGTTTGCTTTATAAAACTTGTAAATTGGTACAGTAGATAAATATTATAATGCCAATTACCTATTCCAAATCTCAAGGTCACAGATTGAAAATTGCACTTGTTGTTCGGTTGATCGCTGATCAGGAATATACGTAAATACTTAGATATATATACTGTGTATACATTGTCACTAAACTATAATACCCATTTTCCTTTTTTTTTTTCAAATGGATCGGGATATAAAAATATGTCACAACTCATTAAAGCACTATATGGTCACTTAAAAAAGATAGATAGGTAGGATTGGATAAGATAAAAATGGTGACAAAAATCGTTCTGATGGTTTGAAAAGCGAACAAACAAGGATGATATTATTAATAATTCTGGATTATATTATCAAAAATTAGATTTCTTCAGAATAATAAGAAGCGAACAATAACAATAACCCAAAAAATAAATATATTTTCTTAAAATACAAAACAAGGAAGAAAGAATTCCGAAAACATGGATAGTATATAATAGCTTCAGTAGTTTGATATTTTATTTATTTCTTTTATTTTAGAATAGACAGGAAAATTGATGCTTTGTCAGTACTATCCATAAACTATAAATATTTTCCATAGGGAATTTAAAATTTGCTATTTATTGTTTGTCGTTTGATATTTCAAGCTATATATTTATCGTCTAATGCAAATTCCAATGTTTATTATTCGTATTTTTAGTGGAGTCTTGTTGCCGTTGTGGAAGATATGTTTTCATTGTACAAAGAAAACGATCAAGATGTACGATTGGAGATCGTGGGATTCCCCAAGGGTTATCGCATGCGTTTTGAAACCGAATACGAAATGAAATCATTCATATCATATTTAAGTACTTATATACGGTGAGAATTAGTTGAAATCTATGCATACCTTATATCAAATTTTAACACACACACTTGCTCCATAGATTGACGGTAAAATGGATGCAGGATTTGTGTCCGTCGTATAAGACACCATCTCTGGAAGAACTGGAACGTTTACATTGCCATGGGCCCATCGGTGGTGGCTACTCATTTATGAAGCTCTGCGAGAACGGTGACAGATGCGGCAGCTATATAGTACGCCAATGTGATCGCGAATATAACACATACTATATAGACATCCACACAAGAATGTAAGATATATAATATATATTGTATATGTATATTAAAATCAAGTTTTTAAAGCTAAAGACATTTTCGATCAGATCAGAATCTTGGATTAGTTCACATATTACAAGTTATTTACTAATTTTTTATAAGCATTAAATTAGACCACTTTTGTTTCCACTTTCACGAAATTAAATTTAAAGATCCAGTAAATATTTGTTCGGGTTTCGGAAATAAAAGCATTAGTGGCATTAATAATCAAAAAAAAAAATTAACTATGGTTCGGTTTATGTTTCAAAACAAACTCTTGTCTCTTGTCTGTTCATGTATCTGAGGCTTCTCATATTAACCCTAGGCTTGGCTTGATTTCTTATAATTTTCAGCTTTTAGCATATAAAATTCGATTACCAACTGGTTGGATCGTAATTCAATTTGCAGTATTGATTTATACAATAAAATGAAATATCTTCCTTTTTTCGACAACATTTTAAATTAATAATGTTAATAATTTTAACAATCCGTAAATACAATAAATATTGCTTCTCAAATGCATTCACCTATGCAAGGGCATATATGTATAAGAATATTAATACACAAAAGTTATATATTTTTGACGTGAAGTTTTTTTGTTATTTTTTAATTATTAATTATTATTATTATATTATTATTATTATTATTATAATAACAATTAAATTATAATTCTTAATGTATTTTTTTAAAACAATGATAAAAAAGTCATTATTATTTATTTTATATATAAAATAATATATTTAAAAATGAATTTTTAATTATAATTTTACATTTAAGCGTGGCGAAATACAGCGATCGTGAGCGATACCAAACAGAAACATTTAAAATCTTACGCAAAGATAAACAATGGATACTCACATACAATAATGGTGAGCATCCATTTGACCAGCTACCAGATTTGGCACAATTTATACGCACAGATAGCAAGGATCGCTTACGAATACCGGCTTCAAAATACGATAAACCGCCATTGTTGCTGCTCTGTTTGCCAAAAAACTTAAAATCCAAAAAGACTGATGCGGAATTGAGCGAAGCTGAACTACAACGACGTAATCCACAAATATTTAATCCAAAAACCGATCTGCAATGGTATCGAGGTAACCATGTCCTGCTGCAATTCTATAAATTATCCTATTAAATATATATATTCTATTATTATTTACGCAGACTCAATTAATCACAGCGATGACGATAAGGTGTTTACAATGCGTGGCGATTGGATACAACAAGGCTCATTCAAGGATGTGCCTGTGACAATGAAAATGCTTAAGTATGATGCAAATTTTGAAGAGTTTATGAAACTAGCACACACTTGGAGCCTCATACAATCGCCACAGTTTATCAAACTCTATGGCCTGACACTATCTGTCCCATATACGATGGTAATGGAGCATTCAAAATATGGGCCACTTAACAAATTCCTGCAGGCTGAGAAGCATTTAAATATGTATTGTATATTGGACATGATGCATGGCCTGGTGCGTGGCATGCACTATCTTGATGATAATAAGATTATACACAACTATATACGTTGTGCTAATCTGCATGTAACCAAATATGATCCTCAGAAAAATGTGCTCGATGCCAAAATCAGTGATCCAGGCTACCCTCGTCTCTACAAACAATCCGAGTGAGTATCTGTACAAAAACCACACATTTGAAATGTTACTAACTCGTATGTTAATCGATTTATATTTATAGTTCACCTTGGATACCAATCAAATACTACAAGAACTTGGAATTGGCCAAGCAGGATTCCAGTACTCAGCTTTGGGCATTTGCAACAACCATTTATGAAATATTCTCACGCGGTCGCATCGCATTGGATCAGCTAAAACAACGTGATCTGTTGCGCAATCGTGCCATGGATGGTGGAATACTTAAACAGTTGGATACATGCCCACAAGAGATGTTCACCACCATTATGGACGGCTGGAGTGATGATCCGGACAAGCGTTTTAATCATCATGATATATTCACCCGCTTAAATGCAATCAAAACACGTTTACAACGAAATTATGATGTACCTGGAACTGATGCGGAGACATGTAAGTATTTAAATATAATATATTAAACATTATTATTATTATTAATACTCAACGAATTGTTGGAGTCTTTAATTTGTTTAATGCTTTATTCGACCCAAAATGAGTCAGAAACTAAATTATATGTAATTGACATAAAAATTCCTGATTTTTCTTAATTAGAATCAAAATTTAAACATACTTCAATAATATGTTCTAAGAACACTTCTATTTTTATTTTTAATATATATATTTTTTATTTAAGAACAGGAATTCTTCAGAAAGATTTGTTGCTATTTTACTAACATCAAAACTTTTGCAAAACACTTTAGTTCATCTTGTTGCACAGGTTTAAGACAATATACATATAACAAAGTTTAAATCGATCAGCTTATTGTCAGCGCACATTTTATACGAAATATTGTTAATAAAATGCATAGTTTTCTTGGGAAGGTTTACAAGGTTCGTTTAAAGTTTTAAAATTTCGAACTCAATTTTAAAGTCTTTAGAACTTTAATTCTTACTTTTATATCTATATTTTATATACAAATGGTATTAAGATTTTTATTAGTCAAAGGGGGTCTTATTATATTTTTGAGATAAAATGATATATTTTATAAAAATTAGTCTTCTGACATTGTATACACTTAGATACTTTAAAGATGCATACACTTGGGTGAGAACGCGTTGGTGTACTTTTTCATTCTGACGCTCTCTTGCGAGCGCGGGCGCTATATTTATTCAAATAATTTCTCTTAAAACTACTTAATCTAACGCTGAGTTTGTAGGGCTCAGCGTGTACATATTGTAATGTATGACCTAACCCAAACATCCCTCTTTCTCATAAGTCGTTAAGAATGATTTGGGTTATATCACTATTTTGGTTGCAGGCGCTTAATGCACACCATATGTTTGCAATAGAGATATGCTTTTTATTAATGGTGAACAGTGCGCGCTGCTACCTGCAGTCCTACATATGTGTCATGTTCATGCTTGAACAGACATATTATTTAATCATTTTTATTACATCTATACGTATATATTATATTTTTTTTAATTAAAAAATTATATCAAAAAAATTTCACATATTTTATTAGTTGAGTATGCAGAGGATTATATGAACCAAGGCGATGAAAATCTTTGCAACGGGGAGCATAATGCATTACGGGATGAGCACGGAATAACGAATTCGATAGATTTGGATAATTTTGGTTTGCTTAGTGGCAGTGGAAGCAGTGAATTTTTCCAGAATTCACGTGATCTGCCGTTAGTGCTGCAGTTGCATGATTGCAAGGTTATATATCGGGAAAAGCACAAGATTGGCCAGGGTCATTATGGCACCGTTTATCGGGGCGAACTCGAATATAATGATAAGGATCGACCAACTGAGCAGGTTGCTATTAAGAAGCTGAAAACTGTTCATAATACAGCTGATTTTCAACGTGAAATCGACATCATGCGCAAACTAGATCATCCAAATGTAGTTAAGTTTAAATATTGGGCAGAAAAATCGTTGAGCATCATCATGGAGTACTTTGAATTTGGCTCATTTATTGTTTATTTAAGTTCCCGTAAGCCAAGTCTCACTGATACCCGCCTACTCACATTTGCACTGCACATTGCGAACGTAAGTTGCCCCTAATTCAACTTTTAAATAATAATATTTAACTATGTATACATCTATATATATATATATATATATATATATATTTGATTATTTTTCATTCAGGGTATGAACTATTTGTCCGGCAAAGGACTTATTCATCGCGATCTTGCAGCCCGAAACATTCTAGTCGATCGTTCATGTGTGAAAATCTCAGACTTTGGCCTCGCGCAATTTGCCAATGCAGATGGTTATTATTATGGCATCAGTCAGCGTGATATACCTATTAAATGGTGAGTTTTTTTTATTAAAAATGAACAAATCAAGAACCATAACATCTATCTCTATCTATTTGTAAGTAAATATACATACTATAAAATATATTTTTATTGAAAGTTTTAATTTATGAATTTGTATGAAAAAAAAAATAAATTTGAATTATAGAATTTCAGAATTGAAAAACTCAAATAGCAGATCCAATTTTTATCTTAGACCTTGATTGATAGGCATAGATAATTGACCTAAAATTATTTCTCTATTCTGCTAATTTCATAACGAATAAATAATACAAAAATAAATAATAAAGAAAATAAATTTTTTATTGGTGGTAGCAGCGACTTTATAATTATTGCTATTACAAGTGACTAGTGTGTTATTCGAAGATTACCTAAGAATCTCATAGTAGGATACACTCACTAAAGCTACTATACTTGTTTTTCTTTCAAGTCTTTCTATTGTAGTAGTAGTTTAGAATACTTTAAAAGATGACTAGTGTGTTATTCGAAGATTACCTAAGTATCTCATAGTAGGATACACTCACTAAAGCTACTATACTTGTTTTTTTTTTCAAGTCTTTCTATTGTAGTAGTAGTTTAGAATACTTTAAAAGATGACGAACTCATTAAAATCAAGAAATAATAATAATTGCCATAAAAACGTAAGAATATATTAAATAGCATAAAATATTAAGATTGTATATTTGGTTTAAAAAAATATGATTAGTGTTCAGTTAATTTTGATCTCTTGTATAAACAAATACTAGTTTTTTATAATAATTCTTTCATATTTATAGGTATTCACCGGAGGCCATTGAGACCCTGAAATTCTCATCGTATTCCGATGTCTGGAGTTACGGCGTAACATTATTTGAGATGTTTTCACGCGGTGAGATACCGAATCTGTTGCCAAATCAAGACTTAACGCAGGAAGAGTTCCTTAATCATTTGCGCGCTGGTAATCGGTATGTTGAATCGATACTAATTTTTTTTGTTGTTTTTTTTTTTTTAAATTTCGTCATTATTATCAACATTGGCTTATTTTTATAGATTACCAAAGCATAAGCTTTGTCCCGAATTTGTATACAAAGAACTGATGCTACCTTGTTGGCATGAAACACCAAAATTACGCCCATCATTCCAAAAAATCATACAAATAATACAAAAGGAAATTGGTGATAACATTGCCGGTGCTACGGGAAGCTCGCAACAACAACAGAATCAGACACAACCGCAGCCGGAAGTCGAATGACATGATTTAAAGCTAGAATCGAATGCAACATTAGTAATAGATGACCAGCATATACATTTCTGATTGAAGTCGATAACGCTGTCAATCAATGCTTAATTTTTAATTAATCTGGCCAAGCCATCAGTATGCGTATGGATAAAACAAAAAGGAGAAAGAAGAAAAAAAAAAACAATTGCATTGTTAATGTTTTAGAATTTTAAGTTGTTATACTTTTTATTTTTACGTTTTCAAAACGTCGGACGCATGTGCTTTATACAGCAACCAAGTTTCAACTGAAAAAAAAAACTATATCTTTACAAAAAAAAAAAAACAAAAAAGAAGAAAGAAAAAATAATATTCTTATTTATTTTATTCACGTTCTCCAACTTACGATTTTAAGAAATTCACTGAATATCCACCATATAAATTGTCTATTGAATTCTCATTTTAATTTGTTTTTTGTTTTTGTTTTTATAAAATTTAAGACAACATTATGAAATATTGCTTAGCTTGATGTATTTTTAAAAGCAAATGTACAATAGCGAACAGACGCAACGTTCACTTACATAGATGTGACAATGAATACACTTATAATTTTAATCGAGCGAATAAATTAATTATTTTGTTTCTTTTCTTTCTTTTTTTTTTTGTAAAATTAATGTACTCAAATTACATAGATGTATATGTGCACATATAGATATTGTTTATGTATAAAACGTAGAAATTAAATTGACAAATTTTTGGAAAAGTCAATTATACTTTATATGAATATACCTATATATATATGCCATTCTAAATCAATAAAAAAAAAATCAAATTTTGAAACTATAAATATGTCATCTTTTAATCTTTAAATTAAGAGAAGAAAAAAAAAACAATAATTAAAAAATAACTGGTAACAAAAACATGTTATACTAACTGCTTGCTATCTCTTTCTGCTACATACTATAGAAAGAAATGCCAATGGCTTATTAAAGCATTTTTATGGCTATGGTTATCTCTTTCTACTCCGTGCAATTAGAATGAGATGTCAATATCCTTAAAATAAAACAAGAACTTTGATTAACAGAATATTCGTTATCCCTGTCATTTTCAATTTAGAAGAATATGCATTTAGGTTATAAAATTCAATTTATACAGAATTTATCATTTTTTGTATAAATTGAATTCTTATGAAAAAGAAACAAGAAATTATAAAATCGATCCATGATAAAAATATATAATTTTTGACATTTGTTTTCATATAAAAATCTAGGCATATTGATGCGCTTCAGAGAATTTCCATATTCAAAGGACTTGTCCTCATAAGTCATGTGCATAAACATTTTTAGAACTTACAGCCAATAAAGCTTAGGAAGGAAAGGATCATGACATGCTCAGTTGCAAACCCATTCATACAATTGTGTACGGCTCGTATACAACAACCTACGGGCTGTTCTCACATGTATGGCAATTGCCAAGCGACAAACCGCGGTTTGGCAAGCAATACATGCGTATTGAAGCACCAAGTACACAAGTATTGGGCATAGGTGATACAAGTGACGTCACGCTCAGTGCTCTCTTATTATTATTATTTATTATTATTATTTACTATTTCTTTCTGCCCGCCAAAGTTTAGTTTGTGCACTCATTGATCATTTGATTTATCTAAATCTAAGAGACAATAATAATTATACTTATGTGGCTGAGTGTTGAAGGCAAAAAAAAAACACCGAAACTAGACAAAAATTTAATTTATTAATTTTGTACTAAGTTCCTTATTATTTATTAAAATTAAAAAGTTCCTGGTCCGAACAAGTCAATAAAATTAAAAATTTTCAGCACATTTTTTTTAAATCTGCATCTTTTGGGATTTTAAAGATGTGGAAGTATTTCCAGCTCTTCAGTTACAAAATCCATGCAGTTGAAATACTTGCAATTAATGGCTTCTGGCCCGAAAAGGTTTTTCAACGAGTAATAAAATTTAAAATTCACTTTTTTTTTAATCAGAATCTTTTGGGATTTTAAAGATGGTAGGGTGTTCCCAGCTCTTCAGATACAAAATCCATGTAGCTTATATCGGTGGTGCTTTCATTTTCCTGCAATGTGTTTACGGTCGATTAAGAGGAACTACTTTCTTTTGAAACCAGCGAGTTCAACATGTCAGCCGTTTCGATATACTCTTCTTCATGGTCTATCGGGACAGACGACCCACGCACAGACGTGGGCTCCACCGGCGCAAGCGAATTCGGTAATCCATGCTCCTGAGTAGCCAGCGACCTAGGTTTGTGTTGTACAGGTTCTGTATGCATATTTTTCATTGGCGTCAATAATTTCAGCATCTCAACCATATCTACAGACTGGAGTTGTACATGGTCCTGCGGGGCCGGTGATCTACGCTTTTTTTGTTCAGGCTTTGGACGCTCGGAATTTAACGGCTCAATTGAACTAATCATCCGATCTATTTCAATAGACTCCAGTTGAATATGGTCCAGCGGGGCAGGCGATCCACGTTCGTCTTGTGCAGTTTCTGAGTGGTCTAAGTTCATTGGCGTCGACAATTCCAGCATATCCGGCATTTGTTGTTCAGGTTCCAGCAGGACAGGTGACGTTCGATTATTCCGCATTTTACGCATTTTTACAGCCCCAAGTTGTACACGGCGTACACGGTGTACACGCGAATTAGGCGACACAGATACTGGACGTTCATAATTCTGCGGGAGAGGCAACATTGAGTTTTTTAGCGCAAGCTCTTGATGGTTATGGTTAACGGGCGCGAACAAATTTAGCATATTATTTATTTTAACAGACTCGAATTGTTTATGATCTACCTGGCCAGAAACCTTTTCAGGGCTTATCAACACAATTGACTTAGCTATATTGTCGAGTTGTTTACGCTGATGATGGGTTGGCGACCTACGTTTTCTTTCCACAGACCGGGGCTTCTTGCTGACTGAGAAATTTAGTTTCGTCAGCGTAGGCAATACACCCTTTTTTTGTCTAGACTTCATTTTCGTCGGCACAGGCGCCCTACGTTTATTAGGCACAAACTTCAGATTGGAAACTTTCTTAACAGGCGAGCTACGTTTTCTTGGCACAAACTTTGGCTTACAATTAGATCCAGTCAAACTCCGTTTTTTTGACACAAACTTTGGTTTTTGCGATTTCGCAATGGGTGACTTACGTTTCATTGGTTCCAGCTTTAGTTTTGCAGCTTTTGACGCTGGTGATCTACGTTTTTTCAGCATGAACATAGGATGATCAATCATGGGTGGGATCTCAACAGATTTGATTTTCGAAGTAATGTTCGCATAAGTACAGGATTCAAAGAAGTTTTCATTGTTCAAATCACTACTGGATGTCACCATATGAACAGCTGAATTTGAAGCCCGAGAAGATTTTGTTGCCTTTTTGTTACGTAGATACATATCACTCCTTTTGAAATTATTCTTCTTGGCCCTAGTGTTATTAAATTTTCGTTGATTTGTTTGAAGTTTACTTCTTTGTCTCTTTACGCGTTCTGTTAAATCACTATTCGTTTGATCCGTCAAAAACATATTACAGTCCGTGCTAAAGCAATCCATGGGCTCCACTGCATCCGTTTCAGAAATGCTCTTCACGGTTACGGATTCATTTGAACACTTTCGCGGCGTCCGGGACCATCTTGATTTGTTTGACATCTCACGATATCTGTTTTTGTGAATCGGGCCAAGGGAATCCCAACGTTTCACTGCGACACGCCGAATAGCCTCTGCCTCGCGTATGGTCATGCGACGTTTTCCAGTCTTTTGCAACGCAAGCAATCTTAGATCTTTTAGGAAATTTTCAAATGGAATTGGTGATGCTATCAGAGCGATCTGTCTTTCCCGCTCCTTCATCATAGCGATTTCCGAGGGCTTAGTGCGGCGCCTAACCAAGTCGTGACATTTCTGAAAAATTCTCCATATACAAGTCATATTCAATAGTTGCCGCACAAAAATAATAAATTGCAAAATATTTTGTTTTTATTCGTCGCTTGGTAGGACAGAAACTGATTTAATGAAGCCCAGTCAAGCAGGTGATTGAAGATTCAACAAACAATATTTGCCACACACAAAAAAAAAATAATTTTGAGAAAAAAACACAAAAAATATAGAAAAAAAATATATCTATATTTTTTTTTGTATATGTTGCTTGTTTATCGGTCTGAGAGAAAATGATTTTATAGAAACCAAATTCGAGGAATCCCAGTTGAGCGAGGGATTGAAAATTCAAAGATTGCTTTGGGAAGAAAAAATGCGTTGCTCTAAGCTAAAATCTAACTATATACAGTTGTCTGTCCCGCCGGATTGGTCAGGCAAATCAATGTACGGCCTAAAACTCTAAGAGATAGAAGAATAATAATTTTCACATACGATCCTAAGCGTAACAAAAATTTTCGAACTCTCAATCCACGTAGTAGAAAGTCTAAGTTAAATGCCGCATTTTCAAATATTATTATGAAATGCGTTTTCGAGGGTTCGAAATTTTGAATAAAAATCGGTTTAAAAATAAGTGAGAAAATTAATTAATGAGTATACATATATCTTTAATATCTATAATAGTAGTAGCCTAATTATATGTACATATTACATTAACTATTAAAAGAAGGTAGTGAGCTTGGGCAATTGGTGAATAATTATTAATTAAGTCAAGTTGTGCAACGACCGTGTTTGCAAAAGTGTGTTTAGTTCCTATCGTTCCTTCAATCCTTTAGGTCTTTCAGTGACGCAAAAATGAAAATTATGTAAAGAAAAGAAAGTACTTAAGGACCGAATAATTTCCAGACCAATAGTTCCGTCAGAAGGGAACTACTCAACCTAAGTGTAATCGTCAAAGTAGGAATTTGAATTCCTAAACTTTACAAGTAATGCATATGCTAGGAGCCTTCGGTTTTCTTCTTTTTTAGAGTCTCTAAGACGCCCGCAAAATTTGCGGTCTTCTTCTTGGCAGATTTTGGTGTTGATGTTTGACTTCGGACACGCATTTGTGTTGGAGCGATATCATCACTGAAATCGAAATCGTTCGCTTTTTGTGGTCTGCAAGCAAGTAAGCAGGAACAAATTGAAATTTATTTATAGTTTTTATTATTTTTGTGTATTGTCTCACTCTGGTTCGACGGCTTCTGTGATGGCTTCCAGTTCTTTGGTGTTGCTACCGGCATTGGCGGCATCTGGCGATGGAGGTCGACGTCCAGGGAATTGCCATTGAAGTTCGGGTATATTCCCTGCTTCTAGCATTAAATAGTAACTCTCCAATTCCTCGGCGTTTGCTGAAAATTTATCAGCCGCTGTGGCTGTTTCCACTTCTGTTGCCATCTTTTAGTTTATTTTAATCTGTTTTCAACATTTAATATACAAATCGATAAGTTATCGATTGCAATAAATTTTTAGTGTTGCAAAGGTTGCATCAAATGGCGCTCATTTTGAATTGGCAAACAATCATTGTAATTTAATTATAATTAAGCAAATACGATTAAAATATTTAGTAAGATATTGTCTTTAATTATCCTGAATTTTTTCTTGTCAATAAATACATTACCTCTTTATTTTTCGCAGGGACCACAATGATACATATTAATGAAAGAATCAAATACATTTTTTTTAAATATTTATTTTCTATATTACCTATCTTATTGGTAATTTTACTTGTAATAATAAAATTATATCAAAGAATAAAAATCAATATTCAATATTGTGGACTGAAGTATTAGAGATGATAAAGCTTTGAATTTAAACTTGTTTAACTTATTGTAAAATGGATTTTTTTTTATAAATATTGAGAAAAAATAAAAACAAAAAAAATATATATCAACCAATTTTCAATAAAATGTAAATGTTTTTTTCTTGTCATATATTTTCCATAATTTTATTTTGCTGACATGCATGCGTAAACAGAAAAAAAAATATAGACACACACTTTAAAAAATTTATTCATTATTATTATATTTTATTTTTATTTTTTTTGATTACTAAATTCTTAGAACTTTATTCAAAATTATCTCTCATCTCATACTTATGCTCATACTAGCTGGCTTACGTTGTCATGCATCCGTCGTGCACGTCTCTTAACGCTCTTATCTCATTGCTGGCAACGTACTCATCATGATCGGGTCTGCGGCTCCTACTGCGAAAGAAAGAAATCACAGTGCAGCCGCAGAGGCGAATCGAGCTAAATTTACTTGACAATTTACTTTATCATCTGCATTATCATTATGATCGGGACTTATAAATATACATATTATAATATTGTTGCTTTTTTGTTTCTTTTGTTTGTTGTTGTATACTCGTATATGTATAAAAAGAATAATTATATTAATTAATTAATAATTAAAAACACACAATTTCATTGCAAGAAAAAATTATTAAAATTTCTACAATACGTAATTAAATACGGATACGTCCTGATCGTTGGTATTGCCGCCGCCTCCTCCTCCACCGCCACCGCCACCACGATTTGATGATCCGGATGATTTATTAGAGCCATGGGCAGCGATAGTTAGCTGATTTGTCTGATGTATGACAGAGGTGATGTCGCTTTGCGATGCAGATATATCCTTGCTGGTTAGCACATCGGAACTACTCGAACCCGACGAGATATGACGCTCGGTAATGCCGTACTGGATGGGCTGATAGCCGTGACTGGGATTGTACGTGGCCGAGTATGGCATATAGATGGGAGGATTTGGCAGCGGACCAATATCGCTGGTAATACTCTCCGTATCCGCATGACTCAATGCGTGCGCATGCGGATGTCCATGTGAACGTAGCAGCATATTTGGATTACGCTCCTCGTTCACCACATAATAGCATTGCTCGGAGAAGGTCAATTTGTTGACCGTATGCTTAATATAATTATTTCGTAACATTGCAGAGACAATGCGACGCGCTTCCCGGCGATCCTGGACATCCTCGACATTCTCTAGCACCCAATTGACCGCATCGGCGCCAATAAATGCATTTGGTATGGTTATCTTTAGCCACATGCGATCTCGTATCTCCAGTCCGCTGTCGGGCTTTGTCATGGCTTTGACAATTTCCTCCAGATTATTCTGATCTAATCGCTCTTTGATGGGTTCCGGTATATCGGCCATAATACTGTCGTGCGAGGTGAGCGCTTGTGTGTGTGCCACCCATGCGCCTGGATCTATTGGACGCACTGGCTCCGTGCGCGGTATGGTAAAATATCCTTTGGGATTTGGATCCCAGCATTTGGCTACCACCAGCTTAATAGGTCCCGGCTTCTGGACAACTTCGCGTAACACACGCACCGCCTCATCATTGGTCATATTCTCAAAATTCACATCGTTCACCTGCAGTATCATATCGCCGGGCTCAATACGGCCATCCAATGCAACAGCGCCGCCCTTCATAATGCTGCCCACATAAATGCCACCATCGCCGCCCCGATTAGATTGACCCACAATGGAGATGCCTAGAAAATTTACTGCCTCCATGTTAATAGAGACGGTAATGATGTTCAGTGACATGGTTGAGTCTGTTATGGAGCTATACGATGATGTGCGTGACATGCTGGGCGCACGCTTTTTACGTCTTTGCGGCTTCTTGCGCACCTGCAACCGCTGTACGCTGCTATAGTCGGTCATGTCCCGATCCAGTGTTAGCTCCGATTCGGTGCCAAACAGACTGGTCGAGTCCAAGTCACTGGATAACACCGAAGCCGATTGATATGTGAGTGGCGGCGGTTGCAGCATTTGCAATGGATTAAGCTTATGCTGTTGTGGATGATGTTGTTGTTGTTGCTGATGCTGCTGTTGTTGTTGATGCTGCTGCTGCTGCTGTTGTTGTTGTTGTTGCTGCTGCTGTTGTTGGTGCTGCTGCTGAATGGCCAAGTGACTACGCACACGCATCTCACATTCACTGGGTGGCAACTCTGAGCAATTATCAGATTGATTTGTGCCATCGGCCGAGACAAGCCAAGAGACAACGCGTCCATTGAAGCAAGGCAATATTGTGGCATCGTCGGCAATTTCCTCTTTGACAACACCAAAATCAGCATCCATTGATTTAAAGAAATACTTATAATTGTTATTCTGTTTGTTGAGCACCATTTTAAAGTCTTTGAGTGTGACCTGAGCTGATGGTATCGGTATTTTAACCAAATACGGTGTACTCTCATCGTCAATATGATAAATGACTTTTGTCTCTTGCCCATTTGGTCTCTCTGTATCCATGTTGTTTTTTTTTTTTTGTTTATGTATTAAATTCGATATAAAACTATTGTGAATTCACAAAATTTTTGTTATTATTTTTGCCAGAATTGCTTTGCACACAATCTTTCGCGTTTCGTATTCTTCTTTTGCTTTTCTTATTCTTATTTTTCTTCTCTCCTTCCTCTTCCTCACGCTTCTTCAGCTTTTTTTTTTTGGGCTGGGTTGTCAATGGAGCCGCAGCAGCTCCTCCTCCTTCATTTGTATTGAATTGTGAACTGTGAACTGCTGTTGTTGCAGCTCATAAATGTTTGTTCAACATTTGCGTTTGTTTTCCTTTTTATTTATGCACTGCTTTTTACGTGTTTATTTTTTCTTTTTCTTCTCTTTGCTGGGCGTTTATAATTATAATATTGAGCGACAAAATATATATATATAGGTAAATAATTGACAGCGCTAGACTGATATCGATACGTGTATCGTACCAGGGATGCTGTTACAATGAGGCTAGACAAAAACGAAAACAATAAACAACACTTGTGCGATAGTTATCGATAGGTGATGTATTTTTTTATTTTTTACCCAAGGGTTTATATTATGTATTGGCTTAGTATTCGAATTAAAGTTTTAAATTAAATAAAGTTGTCTATTATAGTGACTACATGTAATTATTTGTTGTTTTTTTTAGCTGAAATCGCTGCACAAATGATTGTGGTGGTATGTCGATGACAAACTCATCAGTTGAATTATGGATATAACGATAACTTGAGTCGAATATGCATTGCATCGATTTATTTAAAGTAACTATATGCACACATATATAGGTACACAATATATAAATAAATACATGCATATGCATATGTTAATATAAAAATTAATTAAATACAGTTTAATAACAATAAAGCAATATACTTGTATTTTATTTTATTGATTAATTCTAATTATTTTCAAGTGTGTACACACTGGCCGATACTAGTACATATGTATAGAAAAATAAATTTTTTTATTTGAGATTCAGGAAATCCGATTTTTTTTCTAAACGATAATGCAATTTTATATCTTAATTATTTCATTTTTTTTAAATTATATTATGATTTACAATAAAAAAAAAAATTATTTATGCATAGTTACACAAAGTAATTAAATTAAATCAGTTTTATTGACTGATTACACCATTTATCGCTTTACAGAGAATTAAAAATTCAAATTACTGATACCTTTACATAGAAAATAAAATACATTTTTTTATTGTTTACACCTTTCTTTTAACTGTGTATTTTTTTTTATTAAAAAATTGAATTTTTTTATAGTTTACACCTTTTTTTTTCGTTCTTTTTATTCTTTAATTTGTTTTTAGAAATAAAAATTAAATAAATTGTTTACACCTTCCTTTACATGTTTGATTTTTTTGTTTTAATAGTTACATATTATGTATGTATCAACTATATTTTTTGATATCTTTCATTTGCAAATTAAAAAAGTGTAATTGTTTTTTTTTCAGTGATTTTTTTCGTATTTTGTTTGTTTCTTACATACATTAAATTAAAAAAAAAAAAAAATAATTGTCAATTTCAGTGAAATCTCAACAATTTTTTTTAACTATATTTTTTTTTATCGTTACAAAATAAAAATTGCGGGCTTTGACCCGTTTTAAATGTGTGTTGGAGGGGGGGGGGGGGGAGGCTGGCTTAGTGTTTTTTTTGTTTTTTAAATATTTTCCGTACATTATATTATGTTGTTTTTTTTTTTATATATTTTTATTATAATTATTATAGATAAAACGAACAGCTAAAATAACTATTACGCTAAAGTAACTATTAAAACTAATTTAAATCGAATAAAAAAAAACCGTTTACAGGTAATCCAAAAAATATAATTTTCTTGTTTTTCTTTTTGCTTTAGGATTTATCTCTATATATGTACATATATAAATGTTTATATACATATATGTATATTTATGTATGTATTTTATTTTATCATCTCTATTTTATGATTAATTTTTTAAAATTAATTATTTATGATTTTTGTTGTTAATTTTTTTTTTTTTTGTTATTTTTTTGTTTATAAAATACAACTCGAATTGGAGCTACAGCTCATTCTCTCTCTGTCTGTCTGTCGTGTTTTTCTGCTTACTTGGAGGTGACCAATTCAACGAGATCGCTGGACAGTGACAATGTATCAACAATGTCGATGAGCATTTCCACTTCCTTAACAGTGGCAACCACCTCAGGTGCCCCCAGTAGATTGACATGCTTGCCCTCGATGTTGGCATAGAAGCATTTATTCTTAAAGATAATGGCACGATCAAAGGGCACACGGCACTTGGTGCGATCGAGCACCGATCTACGGAATAGTACACACGATGGTTGATATTTATGACGATCTTCTTCGGGTATATTATAGGATTTAAGATCTCCGGTGAATATGGTCATTGTTTGGCGTTGCATTAACGTTGGCGACACCTTATAGAGTGTCACCTTGCTGGTCCATTTGCTTGACGGCACCTTGATTCTGGAGGCCACATTGGCAAGCTTAACTAGCGGCAATTCCAATGAGGTGCGCTGCTGGCGTGTCTTGTTTGGTGACTCTTTGGGTGTGGCAATCACATGCCAGGTCTCATAGCAGGTTATCTTCTTGACAATGCGTCCATCCTCTTCGCAGTATGTGGTTGTCTCTGGTGGAAAGTATTTGGCTACTGGCGATGTTGTTGTTGTACCCACATCTTCTGTTGCAGTTGCAACAGTAGCAGCAGCAGCAGCAGCAGAAACAGAATTCTCTTTGGAGCGACGCAGCGTTGATGTTAATGCGGCATTTGCTGCGGCAGTTGACGGACTTGCCGGCTTTTTGAACACATCATCGTCGCTGCTCTCGGCTAATAGCTTGGTTAATTTGCGATCTGATGCTGCCAGCTGTTGACGTTGATTGCTTGTTGTTGTTGTTGCCGCCAAAATGTTGCGGCGTTGTTGTGTTGGCAACCATTTGGTTGTTGATGTTGTTGATGTCGGTTGCTGCTGATGCACACGACGCACCACGCGCGGTTGAGCTGCTTGCGTTATGGTTATACCTTCGTCATCGTCATCATCATCGTGCAATTCATCCTCAGAGGCGGCACACAGCTCCTTGCCCATGCTCATTAGCGGCGCCATCAGCATAGGCATCTTCTTGCCCATCTCAGCATTGAGTATGCGCGGACGCGGCTTGTTCTGACCCACAGAGACGACCAGCGACGTCTGCTTATTATGATTAGCGCCCAGTGGCGTCTTATGCATTGTTCCACCACCAGCTCCAATTCCAATTGGCGGCTTCAGTCGCTTGGCTAAATTATTGTTATTTGTTGTCGACAAGGAGGAGGAAGAGTTAGCGGTGGAGGACATTGTTTGATTTGTGCGTGAGGGCTTGCGACTGTTGCTGTGGGAGCTGCGTGAGATGAGCACATCGTCTTGGTTTATAATATCATCAATATTAACAATTGTAAATGTAGGCACATCATCCGTCTCTGTGGCTTTGGCAACAGAACCACTCAACGATCCCTTATGCATCTTAATAGTCGGAGTCGAAGCAGCAGCAGCTGTTGCCGAGGGGCGTGCAGCGGCACCAGGGCGTGCTGCGGTGCCAGGACGTGCTTGTACAGTGCCAGGACGTGACAAAATGCCACTGCGTGGAGCAGCAGCTGCTCCTGTTGATGTTGCTGCTGGTGTTGTCAACTTCATTGTTCCACCCAAACGAGACTTGGCCTGTTGCTGCAATATGCGCATTTGTGAGCCACTATTATTGCTATTGCTGTTACCAGTGGCAGCGAGCACAGCGATTTTGGGCTTATTAATAGTCGCAGTCTTTGCCACAGATGTATTGCCATTGATAACAGGCGGTGGGGCACGTCCCAAAGCGTTGCCACCGCTTAATACCATCTCAGAGGCCGTTGCCATACGTTTGCGTGCAATTGGCGGTTCTGAGCTATCTTCAAGCTTACGCTTGTTGCTATTATGATTATTATTGTTGTTAGAAGTCAAATGGTGGTGTGAGCGTGCCAGATTTGAAGATGCGGCAATGGTGCGACGCAATTGCTGTAGATTACTAACTGGAGCACGTCCTCCTGACTGGCCGCCGACGACGCCACGAATCGATGTTGTTGATGTTGCTGTTGAATTGGGATTTTTTGGTGGACGTCCACGTCCACGCTTTGCCGGCATTTTCTCACGACGCAACTGCACATATTCCGGCTCACTGAGCTCATCATCGTCATCAGATTTATGCAACTGTGGATTAAAGGCTGCATCGGTAAGCTCATCATCGTTATCCTCCTCAATCAGTTCATGCAATTCATCATCGTCATCGTCATCGGGAAACAAAAATTGTTTACGTTTGTTGTATGGTATTGCCTCATTGGGGACCGCCAGTGCTGCCACATATTTAGGCGTTACCATATCGTCGCTAGCATATTTCGGATTTGGTTTAATTGAGCGACGTGAGCGGCTGGCGGCGATTGTTGGTGGTGGCGGTGGCGTTGCCGCCACTTTTGACTGTTTGTACATTTTTGTTTTGGAATCTGGCAACAAGCGTATAACCGTTGGAGCGTTATTATTGTTACTACTACGAGACTTGGCAATTGGTTTCACTTGTTGTTGCAGTTGCAGCTGCTGTTGTAGTTGTTGTTGTATGGGTTTCACTGTTTTAATTGTTGGTCGAGGCACTGTGGCCGGTTCGCCTTTAGCGTTGTTGCGCGTGCGTGTTGCAATTGGCGTTGTTGTTGTTGCAGCACGATGAAGCCGCTTAACTGGTAGCAGCTCAATATTTGCTATAGACGCTGCACGTCTTGAGGTGCGCGTCTCCCTTGGTTTTTCACGTTCGCGCTCCAGCTCCGTTTTATTAGTTATTATTTGTGTACGTTTATTATTAACAGATTTTCGACCTGCTTTCAACTCCTCCTTACTACCGATAATTATTTCTGTTGTGTTTTCGCTTTCCTTTAAATTTTTCACATATACTATGCACGGTCGAGTCTTTCCTGTCTCTGCTTCCGTTTTTTTGCCAGGTCGCATCTTTCATAAGTCACTGTCAAATAAAAAACGAAAATTAATTTACAGTTATCAAAATACGAAAAGCAAAACAAAATTGCATTTAATAGCACAGTGGCAACTCTCTCAATGCCAGCAAATAGATATGGCGACAACTCTGCAGTATACGATTAATCAATTGTATTAAATTGGACTAATATTAAATATACATATATACTATAATTTGCAATTGTCAAATAATTTTTTATTTAAATACTTTTAAAATGGCTCAAGAGCAAAATGCAAACAACACTGTATGTATATATACAAATGAATGTATGTATGTGTGTGTCTCTGTGTGTGTGTGTGTTTTCTTTCTGATTGCGCGACAACTCTGGCGCCCATTTTTTTTTGTCATTTTTGGTACTCTCTACGCTGATTTTTGCGCGCCACTTGTGTGTGTGTATATATATTTAATATATATATAACTAATATACATGTACAGTATGTGTGTATGTGTTGCACATATACATGCGTATGTGTGTGTATATATGCATTTTTCTATTTGCTATATATGTATATATATGTGGTTCGATAAAATTCAATTCTTTATGCCACTTACATTTAAATTAATTTTACATTTTTTGCTCTTTAAGTTTTTCATACAACTCAAACTCTCTTTATTTTTTTTGGTTTATTTTTCGCACACACTTTCACTTCGATTGCGATTGCGTTTGGCAAGTCGTCCCTGGTAATAATAATAATAATATTAGCAAATATTGGCAACGCTGCACAGATTATTTTGACCTGGTTTTCGTTAGATTATTATTATTAGGTGTAATATTAAAAAAATTAAGCACATTTCTTTCTTCTTTTTTTTTTCTATTTTGTATAATTTTTCGACTTGGCATCAAAAGTTTTTGCTTGGTACACAACAAAAAAAAAAAAAGAGAAATATATTGTACAGCGCTACCAGAGCCCCGAAATGTTTTTTCTACCCAACTGTACCACACATACACGCACAAACAAACACACACACAGTTACCCCGTGGCCAGAGCGCCTTGCAACAAAACGTATAATTATGTGTTTTTTAATTGAATTTTATGATGTCTGGCACAATGAATTTACAATTTGAATGATAAAAATAATTGTATTTACTTGATGCTGACAAATTGGCTGCAAAACTATGTAAAAATCACTTCCCGCGCTCCAATATTTTCGATGTCGATTACACAGAATACCACAGCACTGCCACTCGCCATGAAATTGTACAGAGAAATAGTCGATGTGAACGAAAAAGAGAGCCAACAGTACTGCCAACTGTATGCAGTTTGAGGCGCTGCCAACTTACCAAAATTAACAAGTTTGCATGTCTTGCACACATACACTACTACAAACATGCGTACAAACACAAATACAAATAAAAATTAGACATAACTCTTCTTTTATTAATTACATTTCTTTTGCACTTTTTACTTTATTAATTATATATTCTATTAATTTTTCACTGCCGACGGCTGTGGACAGCGGTATTTGGCCATTTCCACCTCAGCCTCGGCAAATGAAAACCGATTAAAGGAGAAATATTCGGGCACCTTGTAGCCACTGGTTGCCGATGCTCCAGGACCCACTGGTGCTGTCGTCGCCCTCACACAGGCGCTGCTCAGCCCTGTCACATTGGCCGTAGAAGAGGAATTAGAAGCAGAAGCAGGGGTAGGAGGTCCAACTTTGGTGCCCTTTTGTCCAGCTGTTGATTGGCTGTAGGCTCTCCTCAGCAATAGCCGTGCATTGCGTGAAGTTGTATTCATTTTGTTATATCAAAAACTTGTATATATATTAGCTACTCAAGCAAAATTCACGTAATCACAGCAGACTGGACTGACGAGCCGATAGAATAATAACAGCTGATTAGCAAGAGATTGGCAGCACTGAAAGTCAAATGCTAGAGTTGCCAACCATTTTTTGAAAACGAAACTAATACTAATGCACATGCATGTGTGTGTGGGTGTGTGTGTATTTGTTTACAATCAATTAATTAAAAACAAAATTGAGATTTTAATTTCGCTTTTTTATTTTTGGCTGCGCATTACCATAATGTTGACTAATATTGGCAACTGGTGCACGCTTCTTGCTTGATTTTTTAACGCATTTAACACTTGCGGCGCCCGTTTGATTTTTGCCCAATTGATGAAATTTCTTGCGCTGCTCTCGTATGTCCTTTAAACGCTGACGTTCATCCTTTAGTTCTTTGTAATTTTTATATGGTTTCTTTGGTGGTTTGGCACCAAGTTTGATTAACTGAAATATTTCCATTTTGCGTTTATTTTTCATTGTACGCTGATTTGCCATAGCAAAGTTCAAGACTTCATTGCGCGCCTTCTTTATGTCAAATTCGTTGTTTTTGTTGTTATCTCTGTCTTTTGTTTTGCTCGCTTCGCCAGCTTCGTATCCGCCAACAATTTCACTAGCGGAATTTTCATGTTTACTTTTTTTAGTTGTTGTTATGGTTGCTTTGGGTTCGTGAAATACCATTGCCTTGAATTCAGTTGGAGTTTGCTTTTTCTTGCATGCCAAAGCAGCACGCGTCGGCACTGGCTTGAAATCTGTGCTGACATCCATTTAATTATTGTTTGTCAACTAATTAAAATAAATATTTCAGCACATGTGTGAACGCCAAAAAAATTAGCTAATTTTGACCAAAGCGCTAATGTGTTTTTAAAACAAGTTGACAGCTCTATAAATCTGATAAATTTTTATTTAACTCTACCTAGAGTTAATATTATAATAGAAGTCATCTACATACCTAAAATATATATTTAAGCGCATGTTGCAAACGCATGTATTATTTTAATCACAGCGTATAGTTATTGTCCTTAAACAAGTTAGCAGCTTCAATAAATTGTAAAACGGAAGATTAACCATTTAGACTATTATATACTGTAAACTATAAATTAATTCTTTATTATGAAAGCATTCAACGAATTTCAATCATTTATACACAAGTCGCGTATAAAACATACCAATTTTAACCAAAGCGCGTATTTCCGAAAAACAAGTTGGCAGCACTCTTTAACTGCACGCCGCACGTTTTATTTTGTTTTCAATTTTTATTGGACTTCTGAAATAAAATCACTATGAAACAAACAGTCAAAAGATCAGCTCCAGCTCCAGAGCTAGACGAGACGCCAGCAAAGCGTATAAATGTGCCACAGGAGCTACAAAAGAAAGCAAACGATTTCTTAAATTCTGGCACTGTTGATACAAAAGTCTTAAAGGAAATTGTTTACCTGCTGGTAAGTTAAATTACTTTCAGCTCAATATTTTCATATAAATGAACATGTTATTTCAACAGAAAAACCCCGAATGCAATGCTGTTGGTGTCATGTATATGCTGGAAGTAGTCTTCAAAAATCTTCTCAAGCGTAAATGTATATTTACCCCAGAGAAGTCTCAAACATCAAAAGGGCAATCACAGGAACCTAATAACAAAAAATCTCTCTCGCTTTATAATAATGCGTGGACATTGTTGCTGCATCGTTTGAACAGCACCAACAAGGAAGAAGCTGGTGTTGCCCTAAAAGTTTGCATGCAGCTAATACAGGCGGAAGCAACACATGGCATTGACAAAGACTCGCATAAAAAACGTTTGCTAAGCATATTGGAAACGTTTGTTAATTCAGAATTGACGCCACCCACTGCTTTAACAGCTTTTGAAAAATTTGCACACTGCTTAGACATATTGCAATTAAGCTATAAACTATTGCCAGATGTCTGCCCTTCTAACTTTGTGGACTCGCCGAATGCGGTATTGAATTATTTAGCCATTGTCAATGTGCTAGACTTGGGGAAGAATGTTTTAAGTGCTGAGGAGTATCACATTGGTGCTGGCACAAAGAAAAAGCCAAGTTTTAAGTATGAACGCACACGTCATTTTTTAAATACCGCTTGGAATGGGATTATCGCTTCGTGCAATGGTCTTGATGAGAAGGTTCATCGTCAGGTTCTCGTTGTGCTCTTAGAGCGAATTATGCCTCATCTGGAGGATCCTATATTATTGACAGACTTTCTAATGGATTCGTTGCATCAGTTTGGTAAGTTAAAAAAGACGCGACAATTCTAATGAAAAAATGCTTCACTATGAGATACCCTGCAGTCTATATTTACTTTGATGGGACTTTTTTGACAACGGTATCTTTATGTAATATTCAAACTCAATATACATATGTGTGTAAAGTAGATTGAGTAGGAACTGGTAGATTCATTTATAACTCGCAAGATTGGGGAATTTTATTTAACCTTTAACTTTCTTATGTTTATCTGATTTCATTCACATTTGGTTTTTTAACTCTTTTGCTAATCAACAACAAATTAAACGATTTCCGCCCTTTTTTAATTGAAAACTAACGCGGGCTGAGTGTTATTTTATGAACTGTGCCTTGGTTTTAAACCGGTCGTTTAACCAAAACATTATTTTCCTTACAAGACCTACAAATTACAAAGAAAAAACATTCGAACTATGTTTTATGCGAATTAGTGAGTTAAGGTAAGAAAGAGCTAGCATAATGAGATAAGAAAAGATCGTTTTTCTCATTCTTTCATGCTCTGTATGAGCATAGTTTTCGTGATTTTCACACAAACAATTGTCGTAGGGATAATGAATCTCAAAAATGAGTACAAAAAATAGCTAAACTGCCGAACTCCAACTTCAAGTGGGGGAACGAAGGGATCAAATGTAATAATATATCTATGACTGTTATTTTTCAACCGATTTTATTCAAATAAGTTAAATTTACCATAAAAGCCAAGTAGGGGAAACTTTAGTCCATCTCTAGAGCGATAAATTCAATAAATTTATAATGATTTTTTTCTCCTTACAATTCCAGATGGTCCTATTGCTTTACTGGCGCTGCAAGGAATATTTTCATTGATGCAAAAACAGAACATCACGTATCCAGATGTTTATGCAAAGCTCTATAACATGTTCTATCCACGAATTTTCTACAATAAGTACAAGGCTCGACTCTTTTATCTGGCTGACATATTTTTAACTTCAACACATTTGCCTGAAAATCTTGTGGCTGCCTTTGTCAAGCGATTGGCCAGACTTGCTCTGAAGAGTCCAACGGAAGATGCCATTATTATGATACGCTTTGTATGCAATCTGTTGCTGCGGCACACTGGATTAAAGAGGCTTATTTGTGCAACAGCTGCTACAAGTGGTAATTAACATAAATAATATATTTGAAATATTATAATGTAATGTTGTATATGCTTTTGTAGCTGTGGAAATAACTGATCCCTATGATGAAAATGAACTGGATCCAGTCAAATCCAATGCTTTCAATAGCTCTCTCTGGGAAATTTTACTTCTTCAGAAACATGCTGTGCCGGAAGTCGCTAATGCTGCACGTTTCATATCAAAAAGTTTGCCCATGGTTGAGTTCGATCTTGGACAGTTGCTGGAAATGAAGGAATGTGACGTAAGTATAAAATAGAGAAATTTAGCTAAATTATCACAATCCTTAGAATCCAATTAATATAAAGTGAAAGATTGATTTCTTAAATAACTAATTTTCATAAATATTGGTTAATTAACTTAATTTTTTTTTTCAATATCCATTTAAAAATTGTATCATATTTTTATAAGTTTTCAGATATATATTGAGATTTATTTAATGTTAAACGATAGCTTAGTTTATTTTGTATTGATTAACAACAATCTCAAAATATTTATGTGCCAAAAAGATGCACCAAAATATGTGATTTTAGTCATTGAAAGGAATCCTTTTTTGGGTCAACAAGATTCGTCAGTTTTTAGTTTGAACTAAGCTATGATTTGTTGTAATTTTTTAAATTTTTATATTGGTGGTTCGTTGAACTAATAATCTTGTTTTAGTTTTTTTTACTAGATTTTTTTTTTTAAATTTGTTGTTTTTAAAAATGATTAATTAATTGGAATATTAAATTATATATAGTGTGTATATCTTAAAATCTATATATACTACTTGAGTAACCAAATCTGCCAATGCGAGAGCGAGATAGCAATATACAGTAGGCTTTAAAAACATCCCCCAAGCAATAGGCAATGCGCTCTCATGTATAGATTCTGAGAAGAGACAAAATCACCAATACATACACTTTGTGTATTTCTATCGGTAAAGTAATGATATTTACTTTTATCGGTACTAAATTTACGCGTCTTTCATCGCTAACATTGTATATTATAAACACGGCTGCCAGATTGGGCTCTTTTAAGCTAAAATTGGCTCTGTTTTTCAGTTCCGTTATTCTTATTATTATTTATTTCGTTGTGGCCTTTCGCGTTATTCATTTGCGATGTTCGATTGAAAAATTTGTATTTAACTCAGCTGGCCGGTAAAAAAGAGCGAGTCAAAGGGTGAGTGTTGGAATGAATTCTGCTGCATTTTTGTTATAATTAAAGAGACAACATTTTTATATATTTTGTCTTATCATAATAATTGTGGCAATTATAAGGGTTCTAATAATTGTAGGTAGTTGTGATCCATATAAAGGTTCAAACTTTAACATGATGTTAAAATCATGACGACCCGTGCGGCCTACCGGTTACGGAGTACGGGTTACGGGTTAGATAGAACGAGCTACGGGGCACGGTCTATAGATCACGGGTTGGGGGATTCTCTCTTTTCTCTAATTTTCTATTACATTTATTTTTAAACCTTACATTAAACAATTAAATACAGAGAGAGTCTATCCAATTTTCTATACTTGATCGGGTGCGAAGCTCCGGGTAACTTGCTAGTACAATAATAAAATCAATAATTATTGTTTTTATGTTTTTTTTTTTATTTGAGTGTAATCTACAAAACATGCAACAAAAATCTATTTGTTATTAATGTCATTGCTTTTTTTTTTTTAAAGATATTTGATGACGAAGTCAAAAAGGAAGTGAAACACTTTGCAATGGACTATGAGCGGCCAACTAATTTCGGTCGAAAGAAAAATGATATAGTTACCAAATATTGGGATATAATATAATTAGAATGTAAAATAATAAAAGTTATCTATTGAATGTACACATGTGTATGTACTATGTACAAGTATGTATGTATATTTAAGCCGGGTTGTATTGCATGCCATGTTCGGCTTTAAACCATTTAGCTGTCAGATAATGTTGTTGCCAGTGCTCTTGTGGCCTGGATATTGTATTTAGTAAATGGACCTTTGCTCTTTTGACATTTGTGACTGGAACTGCAACTGGAACTTGAGCAACGAATTGTAAAGGAGAACCTTCTGATGTTGTTTTTTCTGTGCCTTTTACCAATTCTAATGTCGATACGGTATTGTGTTTGCGGAACTCTGCGCAGATGCGGCACGGTCGTATAATGGAAAAATACAGGCACTCGGCAATTGAGAGGAAACTGAAGCCTAGAAATAGGCCCATCAGTCCGCCAACGCTGGCTATGCATGTTAACATGGAATGAAAGAAAAAGGAGCAAAGCAAAAAAAGAGAAACCTAAAAATGAAAAAGTCAACAAGAATTGGAAATAACTTTTGCACACGCACATAAAAAATCCGAAATACCAATGAACTCGGTCTGTTTGCTGGCACGGAATTTAAGCTCCTTGTAGTATAAATGAATAACTGAAACGCTCCGTTCCACATATGAATGACTAAAGTTCTGTTTAATCGGATTAACTGTTTTGAAATCACTGAATGAGATTAGCGTTGAAGATGCCATGGCATTAAAGGTTAGATCAAAGCAGCTGGGCAGGCAACTATCAAGGCATGATTCTCCCACATTGCCCGTATATTGCGTTTGCAGACGTACGCTCTCTACGCATTCAGATTCACGTGTACTGCAAACGGTATCATTGCCATGGATCCTGGGCATATAAAAGACGACGCAGCCACAGCGCTGTAGCATCAGCTGGGACATGCATTCCATTTCGCAATTGCGTTGCGTATAATGCGCAAAATAACTCAGATTGCCCTCGCTACGGAACAGACAATGACGATATTTTTGATGTACACTGCGTAGTTGTGACTCCGTCATTAGCTTGGATGGTGATATGCGCAATTTGGTCTCTAATCCTGGCGAGAGTAGTACTCCTGTTTCTCGCACATTCGGTGACTCGTTGGGACTGTGCAGTGATATCTTAAAGCCAATGCTGCTCGATGAGGAGCAATAATAGCCATCGGCCTGTACGTCCAGTGTCAGTGTTAGACCCAAGGACTCGCCTATGCCCAGTGAGGAGAGCGGATACAAATTGCTACCCTGTTGCTTCAGCATACCACTATAACCTATCTCCGCATGCCAGTTGACTGCCGTATAACCCTTACGAACTGAAAAATTCTTTAGCGTCGATGGAAAACTAGAAAAATATGAATTAAAAACATTATTTGGTATCGATTTAATTAATTTTTAGCTTTAAAAAGAATCTTGAATAGGATCTACCTATTGGTATAGAGGCTAACTGATATATTGGTCTAATTCAATTAAAGTACCACAACAAATATAACGCAGACCGACAGATTGGAAAACCAAACTTTATAGTTTCTCAAACCGAAGCTAAAGACACGACATGGTTTGAAACTCTAAACATATCAATTACGTATATTTTTGAGCTTGAAAATAGATCGTTTTGATGTCAATATGTTTATTTATAGTTTCGAACTCCTGATTTAATTTTTCATTAAATGTTTAACTTCCTGTTTGCTTGCTTACTTATGCTTGTACATGAAACGTGGATGCAACATGTTGAAGACACAGCAGAGACCCTCATCGGTGATAATTGGATGAAACATGCGCTCACATTCGCTCTCAAGTGCACCGAAGCGACATCCAATGACCATATCACTACATGGCTGGGAAACCTATAATGGATTACAATTAGACATATATACAACAGATATTGGCCAGATACCCTTAGTTAGCTCGTACGCACATTGCTGATTAGCTGCTCCCAGTTGTTGTTGTCTTTGGCTAGCTGAGAGTTGGTCTTACGCCGGCAGAGCACCTGGAGCATTGCATATTGCGCCGTATTGTTGGAAAATTTAGTTGCCCTTGACACTAAGGCCTGGTTTAGATTGCATATGGTGATCGCTGGGAATGGCTCATTCGTTATATATGTTGGTTCCGGATTGATTCCGACTATAACTGGCGTCGAACTCCATTTTATGAAAGAGTCCTGCACCAGAAATCCGGCAAAACCAAGTACAGCCAACAGGGCCAGGCCAAAGAACACTCTGCAATAACTTGTTTACACTCTCTCAATGTTATATATATATTTTTTTTGCTTTTAGATTTTACCTGTCACAGGTGTGCAGATTGCGACTGTTGATGTACTTAAGACCATGTATGCTAGTGTTGCGGCAAAATTCATCCGTGTTCAGTGCCAGTATACTTCGCCAGTTAACCACTGATGCGGGCTGTCTGCTGTTGGACTGCGGCTCCTTTGCTAGCAAAATTTTGGTATGCGCTCCCTGCCTCAAATTGGGTTGCAGCTTACGTAGTAGCCGCATGTTGCGACACTTGCCAAATGGACACATATTTCTATGTCATTTTCATTTAAGTATCCCAACACTTGGCCATGTTTCCTTCCATTTACATAGTATTATTCGTACTTGTTCCATCTTGTTTATTCAACTAAATGCTTGACTGCATTTTCTACTTTATTCTTGTACAAACTACATATGTATATATTTGTATGCAATTTAATATTAAAGATCATAGAAATATGTCAACAATTAATAAATTAAATGAAAATATAAATATATTCAAATACAAATGTTATATTCGAATAGTTATTGTGAAATTTAATTCAATAATTTAATAAAAAATAAATATTTTTCTTAAAATAGAAATGCATACGAAATTGAATCAATAAAAGTAATATAAAAATTATGGGGAATTTTCGTTAGGTCTGGTAAATTGATTTAATTTTTTTTATTGGACTACGTTAAAATTTGAAATTGTTTGTATGTTTTATGTTTTAACATAAATAATACAAATAAAATTTAAATAAAATTAAGATACACGGAAATAGAAATAACAATTAAAGCGCTCGGAGTTTCGTCGATGAACTGCTGTTGCTAGCCGCTGCTATTTATAAAGAAGCGACTAATACTGAATAGTTTGCTTTATAACATTTGTATATTTAATTCAATCGTTATGAAAGTAGGCAAACAATATAATACAAATTATTTATGCTAAAGTTCAACTTTATAGAATACAAAATGCATCTGATATTCGATTTTTTGTTTTGCAGAGGTTATCAATCGTAAGCTAAGTAATACAGATAACGATTTTTAAGTTCATAAGTTTTAAATTGTAAATTGCATCTGATATTCGACTATTTTTTTTTTTTTTTTTGATCGCAGGGATGGATCGTCCTGACCAAGAATATTTATAGTTTATGGAGTCTACCATGGATCTAATTGCATATAGACTACCGTGTCAAAAAACTATTATATAATTTTCCCATTTTTCATACAACTTTCAACCACTTAGTTTTAAAATTTCTAATAAATATTTCTTCCTTAAGCAATCTTTGAACATTCATTCAATCGCTTGCTCACCTGGTTTTCTAGAAGTTTGTTATTTTTTATAAATCGTCCGATTGGCGAGCGAGTAACAACATTTTACTTAAATAACTATATATTTTTTCTGAGAAATTTTCAAAATTAAAATAATAAAACTTTTTTCTGTGAATATTCAAAATTAAAATAAATTTGTTTTGTTTTAAATATGCCTAATGTGTGCTGGGCTTGGAGGCTCTTCCGGAAGTTCTACGGCATCGTTTCTTTGGGGAGTTCGCAAGTCAGATTCACAAATAGTACCTTAATGAAGCATCGTCAGAAAATGGTTGAAAATATAGCATCACCAGTGCCATTTCAGAACTTTGTAAATGATTTGCGTTTGCTGGCACTGCAAGACTCTGGAAAGTTGCGCATGACTCTTCGCGAGTCCCATTCAGTCCGGCATATTGCACTAAAAAATTGGCATTCTTTGAACCAGGAACTTAAAAATAAATATTATCAGATTGCACAGAATGCGGCGATTACTCGAAAGAGACCTTTTGGAAGACAATCCAGAAACAAAGATTCGCTCGAGATAGATGAGGCACTCGAAGAAATGGATTGGAATGATGATGCGTGTGATATGTATTCGGGCGCGATGGATATTTTAATGGGACCCGTAATGAGACAGTCCAGGCCAAGACGAAAGCGAATTCCTAATCAAATAAAGTATAACAACAATAAAGACGATCGTATGAATAGAATGAAAGCTATAGTCAAAGGCGTGGAACGGCCTTCATTCCAGCCACAGAATCCACCATCGCCACGCTCTCTACCTTCATCACGCTCTCTACCATCGCCACGAAATCTACAATCGCCAGACTCTCTACTCTCGCCACGACCCGTACGTTCTCCACGGACTCCACGCGAGCCACGCTCTCAAAGGCTAACAATAACATCGCCTCAGGGTTTAGTGCCCTCACTAGCACCTCCAGCCACAGCTAAAAATAATAATGATCTTAAATTAACTGATGCCTATGATTATTTTGGACCGCAATCTGCTCAAATAATGAATTTGCTGAAAACCGCGGTTCCCAAGCCTGTCGAAGCATCTAATTCATTAGCAACAACAACGGCACCATCGATGGAATTAAACCAGGCTAGGTCTTCGGATATGTTTGCCATATTTAATTTAATGACTCCAATTGATTCAAATTGTGTGGTCCCAAATCTCAACTTAAAGCGTAAGCAGGAAAATGTCAGCCCTTCCAAAATAATCAAAAAAAATCGTGGAAACAAACCCTAAAAATTTTCAATACTTGACACATTAAACTTACCTTTTAGACCAGATACTATTTGATATATTTATATTCATCACATATGGATGAAAAAATAAAAATTGATTTATTTAAGCCGAATATGGCTTATATTTATAATATGCAGTAGACTACTAAATATTTAAATTAATGTATTAATTAAAGTAGTCAATATTCAATCGTTCCAATCAAAGTCCGATTTCGATGCGAGTTGCTCAGAAACTGATTAATATCGATTGTAAAAATGAAATGTTATTGACAGATAGTTGATATATACTAGTACATACTACAATCGGTAATAAATTTCGTCAAATTATTAAAAGAAGCTTCAAATTTTCCGAATGAATGAAGACGAAAAAATAATGAAAATTAGAATATTTTTTAGATTTTAATTGGTTTTAAAGCTGCACTAACCTACTATGTACATGGTATAGATGTACATACATATGTCTGTATGTATGTATCTATAGTATTTAATAGTCAAACATTTTTGGTTGCCAAAGAATTTTAGACTGGCTTTAATTAAGCTATATGTTGGCCCGCTCATTAGAGCGCAACGTGCAACTGGGCAAAAGTGTGGCCAGAGCAACAGCAACAGCTCAAGTTCAATGCAACTAACAAAATTGAATAGAGTTTAGAACTTACATACACATGAGATACATACATCCATATACATATGTATATATACATTGATAAGAGAGGTAGGGTATGAAAACCGCACTTGAACGAAAATCAAATTAAAAGCTTCAATGCCCCCAGACATAGACATAGTACACGTAGTCTATGTAGTAGTGTGTAGTCATTGTACATACTTGTAGTTAGTAGTAGTCGGGTCGAGAGTGAGGTAGAGAGACGTTGGACTATGGACGATGTCAGGTCAGGTTAAGCATAGCTTCTGTTGCCACATGTCACCTGTTTGTATGTACAATATGTATGTATGTACATACATACATATGTACTTGTGGTTCGTACGCACACGCACTTTGTATGACTTCATTGAAACAAGTTCATAAAACACTTAAACCTAACCGAGCCGACCAAATGTCCCATGGGAGATGTCAATGTTGGTCGCTAGCAGCTTGTTAGCAGCAGTTTTACTGACCGGTAGTGGATAAAATTCTCAACAACCAACTCTCACATTGTACCATACCCATTTTGCCTTCCGTTTACCTCAGAGTTGAATGCCGGACGTATCGCCATCAATGACCATCAAAAAGTTTTGCGCCTTTGGCTTGCTGACCAGATGTATTAACCATGTATGGTATGCACATATACATTCACATACATATATGTATGTACATACATACATACACATGTATGTAAAGTCAAAGATTTTTTTTCATTCTTTTTGCATTGAAAGCTCAGAGCAAAGTCCAATTGACCTAATCTAAGTGGAGGCACCATTAGGAATCGTTTTACTCTGCCAGGATACAATTTAAGGTGGTCAACAGTAAGAGTAGAGCGAAGTGTATGTATGTATGAATGTACATATGTAATATACTATGTATGTATGCAGATTCTTCTATAGATTACATACAAGTACATCGAGTTGTATATTTATTGATTCCATTGATTGCTCTGGTTACATGACAACTTTATCTCAAACTAGAAAGTTTTGGTTTCTGTTTAATGGGTCTCTACGCATTGATAAGATATTCTCTTTGACTATAATTGCTATAAATAAATAATTAAAATTTTCATGTAATTGTTTTTTTAATATAATACATTTTCAATACGTTTTATTACTAAATCCAATTGAAAAATAGATAAAATTATATTATAAAGAAAACAATTAAAACAATTATTTTAGACTTTCATCAACGCGATCTTTCTAATTGTACTTCGTTGCTGTTTATCTGGCTCGAGGTCATAGTTTATACATCGGTAACTGTTTTTAGGGCAAACTACACATTTTTTCCATAATATTAACAATTACTATTTTAAAATAAAATTTACACAATTTATATTAATTTCATAAAAATAAATACATGTCTGCGCCCAAGCATCCTTGAGAGCAACCAATGATTTATAAAGGATATTTCGTTGTCGTAGTACATTCAAATTTTTAATTAATTTTTATACCCCGATTCATTGAAAATGAAAAGGGGTATAATAGTTTTGTGACGATGTACAATGTATGTAACAGGCA
>JBANCX010000068.1:0-42823 GCA_037040065.1 Dettopsomyia nigrovittata
ATAAAGATAAAGATAAAGATAAAGATAAAGATAAAGATAAAGATAAAGATAAAGATAAAGATAAAGATTAAGATATGACCTTGCAGAGTTTTTCCTTTAAATGCCATAAAGTAAAGCATCCTTCGATGCGTAGGGTAATCACACTAAAAAAAGTCGCCTTTGGCAGTAGATAAGTTCTCAGATGTCGTTTGGCTGCTGTTAGGGGCGTTAGTTGCACTCCACCCGAAAAGCCTCACCCTAACTATGTCTATATTTGTCTATGTGTGTGTGTGTCGCTCGTTTAATGGCCACAAAGCGGAAACTGGAGCGTGGCAACTGACGGCGACGCTGTAAAAAGTGCTGCAGTTGTTGCCGCTGCATTAGCAGCCATTTGCAGCAGCTATTGATGCGCTCTGTTATGTGTAGATATTTGTGTGTGTCTCTCTCTCACTCTCGCTATCTCCGTGTGTGTGTATGTGTGGCGTGCTTTAGTGCTATTTATTTATGTTTGCTGCGTTGTTTGCTGGGCAGCCAAAATGATGACATGAAAAATTGTGTTGCCTGCTTTTGGGCGCTGCTGTGATTCTTATTGCTCCAAGCCCCAAGGCAGCAGCAGCGGCAGAAACTCAAGACAGGGCATATTGCCGCCCGAGCTTTTCATGCTCTCGACAATTTATGGGTTTTTAAATCGAAATAAATTCGATGCTTGTTTAAGGCAGACCAAAAAATGGCAAATGCCAACCAACAAAAAAAAATATAAGAAAAAGTATGAGACCCAACGAGCGGTAAACGCGCGTGTGAACAACAACAGCAAGAAAACAGACGAAGATTCAGCAGAAGAAGACGAAGCAGCATTTCGGCAACATTCACGATTTAAGATTTATGTACACTTTTGCATTTTTATTTACGATCCGAGAACATTTATACATATGAGTGTATATACATACATATACATGCATACATATGTATATGTACGCACAAAGTTGAAGTCCTTGCCAGGCTCCAGTTTGTTGGACTTTGGTTTGGTTTTCGGTCTCAAGGCAAGGCTTGCTTCTAATTGCAGTCCAGTTTCAGTTACAATTTCAGTTTGTCGGCTATCAAAGCAATGGCCAAAGAACTAACCGCAAAATGTTGCCGCGCCATTAAGCGCATGGCTTGACGCTAACTGAGACTGAGACTGCGACGGTGACGCTGACGGCGACTGTGACGCTAGCAGTGCTGTCGTCCTTGGCGACGCGACGCGCATAAAAAAAAAATGAAAATCAAATCGCCGACACGCACAGCAAAAAAGAGAAGAGAAAAAAAGGCGTTGGCGACCGGAACGGATGACGGGCGCAAGGATTGGGTCAGCTGATGCCAGGATGCGTATAACTAGAAGGATGTAATATATATGAGTATGTGTGTGTGAGTGGGCGTGACTGCCTTGTGCTACATTTTGCCTGTGCAGGCAGACGAAAAATCCGTTTGCTTTGCCACAGCTGCGGCCTCATTTTGTGGATACCACTAAAAATGAAACTAAAACCAAAAATGCGACTTCGAGTCGTCGCTTCTTCACTTTTTTTGTGTTTTGTTTTTTGTTTTTTTTTTTTTTTTTTGGGTTTTGTCCTTCGAACTGTTAGCTGTCCACATTTTAACTCGATTTCATTTACACTTTCCATTTCGATTGCGTCCAGACAGCAATGTCTTTCAATTTGGCTAATACCCTGCAGCACGCAAAACTTTTGGCACTCTGCACCAAAAGTATCAGCATGTGGCATATATCCATTAGTTTATTGCATAGTATGGATACTTATAGGAAGAACATACTCATAAAATCCAATCTGATGCACTCAGATGGATACATTGCTAGTTTAAAGTATTTTTTTTATTTTAAATAGATGGGAAATTTATTAAATATTTTTTTTTGAGAAAATATAGGAATATCAATCTGTGACTAAGATAGATATATTGCAGAATAATTCAGATAATCGAAAAATACGATAAAAACCATTTCTTTGAAAGCACAAAAGAAAGAAAAAGAATAAACAAGAGATAGTATTGTTAAAAACATTTTTAAAAAATCAAACTTGATTTAAATAAATTGTGTAAAACAATATAAACTTGATAATGACTGATTAAAGTCCGTATGTGAAATATATTAATTTATAATAACATTTTATTATTTCTACTAATTGTTTTTTTGTTTTGAAATACTTCATTAATTTCGTCGAAAACCGAAAAATATCTTCGATTGTTTTACAGTGTTTTCTTTATATAATTATTTTTGTTAACAGCTTCTATGACTCTCTACTCTCGCCACGTCCGTTCAGCACAACTGCTCTGACAAGACTGACACGACGATCGTTTAGTATCAACTTATGACTATCGATATCAAGCATAAGTGTTTGATAATTTTGTAAACTGTTTTGTATTATAGATGCAGTGCAGGTCAACTGCTGTGTAGTATGTTCTCTATTAGTAATATATCCTCCTTTTAAACTCCTTTTGAAAATACTTTATTTTACTTTATTCCAAGTTTTACTAATATTCTTTTGCTATGATAGCTTTTCAACTTATATATTATTGGTAAAATGTAAAATTGAATGAAAAATACCAATAAAAAAATTAAAAAAAAAAATAATAAAGGAATTTCTTTTGGCTTATAGTATATGTATGTGCACACATACTATTTCACTCAATCATAATAGCTCTTGGCCTAATTCAATAAAAATAAAAATTTCTTATTCTTTACTAATTGCTCTAAGCTTTTAGCGAGTTATTTACGAGTTATTTTCATTATTATTATGATGCTTGAGATACTTGAGATATTTTTGTTTGATTGACAATTATTCTTAATAATAATAGATATTTATTGTTGAATGCAATGACAATTCTTCACATACAAGTTGAATGCATTGGAAAGCCTTCCAACGACTACAATTTCAAGCGATTTTCAATTATTTTCATTGTAGTACTACGAGTCTAGTATGTCTATTATTCCCATCAGCTAAATATACTTATTAGTAGTACAATAGTCGTCCTGCTGTCACTGCTGTCCCGGCTGTATCTTTTGTCGCTTGTCGAACTTAAGCCGACTCGCATAAAGTGAAAAAAAATAGAGAAAAATGTCGAGCAAATTGTCGTGCAGACGATTGTTTTATGTCTTTCGCTGCTGTTTGTGAGCGAACACTTGAAGATGGAACTTTTAGATGGGATTGCATTCAGTTAAAATTGGATTTTGTTTGGGTCGAGAGGGGCTAATATACATACATATATATGGAGTATATACTTACTTGATATAAATGAAAGCACAAGAATCATATCTATGGTCACTTGAAACCACTTCATCTCATTTCCCTCTGAGCGCTTATGTTTAGCGTTTTGGGCGTGGCAGCGACGTTGTCGTTAGCTGTAGTTAGCAGTTAACACTTAACTTACTAACTAAATTAGTTATTGTTGCTGCTGCTCTTGCTGCTGCTTTTGTTGCAGTCGCAGCTGTTGTTGACAGTTGTTGCCACAAGTTGTGTTATTTTAGGCCCACTATTGTTGTAACTATTGTTGTTATCGATATTATTATTAGTATTATTGTTATTGTTAATATTGTTGTGCGTTATATGCATCTCAGTTGTTTAATTTAATTTTTGGTATTTCATTCTTTGGCAGTATTTACATATTTATACGAAATGTATTCATCTTGAAATTCAGTTAACAATTAATTTGTCTTTTTCTTTTTGTTTGGGCCATAGTAGTATGTAGGTAGTTGCTATGTTAGTTAGTTTGTTTCTTTAATTATTAAATTTCATTAAATTACTTGCGTTTGCATCTGTTTATTGTTGTTGCAAGCATCTAGTCTGTATATAATCTCTATATACATGTATATATATATATATTTGGTGTGTGTATATATATTGTAAATACATATATTTGTTACTTGGCAGTTTTCGATTAAAATTCTTTAAATGTTTTTTTATTTTTTATTATTTTTTTTTTATTTTGTTGGCCTTCTGCTGGACCTCGGCTTGTGATTTTTTGCTCCTTCTAATGATCCTTGTGCTGTTGCTCCTACTTCTTGAACATTCTATGTTGACTTCTTGCCTTTTGCTTCGTCGTTCTCGCTCGCTTCTTCACTGTTGTCGCTGAGAGAGAGAGAGAGCTGAAAGGAAAATAAAATGTTTGCCGCACATTTAATTAGTGAAAGTTTTTTTTGTTTTTTTATTCTATTGTATTTTATATATAAATTTTATTGTATTTTATTAAAAATATTTTTCTTTTATTGTTATTCAGCAAGAACAAATTTTTTTTGTTTTTGTTTTTGTTAAAGAATTAACAAGATTTTAGCCACAAAAGGTTGCTACAAAACAACAATACGGCTCAGTGCATATGCATTGAACGACTGCATAATACCCTTCTTTTGGCTAAAAAAAAAATAGTTAATTTGTTCTTGAAGAGCTGATAAATAGGGTATCATAATGTCTAGCATTTATACTTAGGTTTCGATATAGCTTTTGGCAATCTGTGCCAAAAGTTAGCCGAAAAAACAAAAAATTTTTTGTCGGTACTTTGTAGTACATATCTACTTCTTATATATAGTTAGTTGGTCCTATTTTCTTATGCAAATTCATTTTAATTATTATTTTTGCGTTTTGGGCAACTTTTTGTTTCTTTGCGCTTGGTCCCAAATTGAATTGTATGAGAACAAAAATAATAATAATAATAATAATAATCATAATAATGATGATGATAATAAAATAATAAAGATATTAAAATGAGAAATTGTTTTAGGCTCGTAAACATTTTATGAATTTAAATGTGCTTATGTTGCCCCAAAGGTTCAAAATTTCTTTCTTTCTTTCTTTCTTGTTTTTTTTTGTTTCCCTGACTTTAACTATAAGTCTTTCTTAACCTCTCATCCAATTTCAACTCATAATTTAATTAATAATTTGGAGCTTATCTTGGTATAGAATACATATACTTGGCTTTGTTGTCCTTTGAAATTCTGCTTCCTGCTTCAGTTTTGACCATTCACTCCCCAAAACCATAAGTTCAAAACTAATCAGAATTCAAAAGGCATTGCCAGATGAGTTTCAGGTGTATGAGTACAATTCAAATGTTAATTGGATGCCAAAGCTTATGGGCTTTAAATTACGCACACACACACACACACAGACGCACACACATAATCGGATTTCTCATTGTTCTCAACCTCTTCACATATTATGTCAATATTGTAGTGTTCGAGTATATAATTCGATCGAAAACCAAGATTTCCTTTGCTCCAGCACCAAAAACCCAATTAGATATGGCCCAAGACCAGCCTAAACAATTAAACCAAAGAGCAGAGACCAAAGAGATATACAGAGAGAGAGAGAGAGAGAGAACAATAAATTTTCTACTCTATTACATCTTGTTAGAGTCAGGTTAACCACTTGTGAGTTACTAAAGCATAAGTTAGGTTAGGTTAACACAAATTTCTAATAGGAAAATTCAATATTTTCAATGATTAACATACTACGAAAATAATAAATGTTTAACAAGTTAATTAGAAGCTTACAATAACACGTCGAATATTTTAGACTTTAGTGTAGATTGAGAAAAATTAACAATTGTCGGAAGTAATTTAGTAAAATGTCACACATGTGTAGTGTTGGAAAACACGCGACTTTCACGACCTGTCAAATATTTAAAAGACAGTGCAGTGTGCCTGCCTGCAGGCCTAACCAGGTGCCAGGACGCAAAAAGCTTAAGGACAATGACAACGACGACACGTTTTGATGCAGCAAAAGATGCCAAGTGTCAATTTAAACAGCCGCACACTTGCCGTTGCCCAAAAAGGAAAAAAGACAAAAAAAACAAAAAAAACAACACAAAAAAAGCCAAAAAGAAAATAAAGAATGTGCCAGGGGCACCATTTTGCAATGCCCTTCCTATAACGAGGGTGAACATGAAAGTTTTTTTTAAAAAATATTTATTTGAGCAGGTTAATACTATTAGCAAACAAGCGAGAAATGCAATTCGGAACAAGTTAATACAATTTTTATTACGTTTGCCACCTTTTAGCCAAGTGATTAGAAATTTGTAAAAATTAATGCAAAAGAAGAAAGTAATATGTGATGGTGCTTGCTAAGTTGCAGTCTAATTGCATCGAGAACAGCTGATCATCCCCACATTGAATATAGAATTTAAGTTGAAAATAAAAATTTTAGTTCTGCTCCGAACAAAATCTGAACTTCTTTTGTTCGAAAATTTATAATTTTTTTTAGGTTAGATTTATGCGTTTAAAGATTTTTGCTGATCCTAGTAATAGGAGATCACAAATTTTTATTTATTTAAAAACAATAAATTTAATAAAAAAAACAATTCAGTTTCATAGAATTTATTAATGCTAATATTTTAGCATTTTTTATAATTTTTTTAATGAAAATAGAATTTTTTTAAAATGCATTTATTTAACTTAAAAATGTTTTACTCAAGCATATACATTTTTTTTTTTTTTAATAGTTAAAGAAAACTTTTCAATACACCCTCGTACATCTGTCATCTGTTTTATTCGCATTGCCAACGCCCATTCTCACGCTCATTCTCATCTACACAACTACACGTTGATGTTCTCAGGCTCAGGCTCAGGCTCTGTGTCTCTGTCTCTGTTTCTGGCTTTGGCTCATCGTCATCGTCATCGTTGTTCTCATCCACAAACGTGCTTGCCTGGCACTTGAAGCAAAAAGCCAACGTTGACAGCGTTTAAGACGCTCGCTTGGGCATTGTCCTTGCCAGCCTGCCAGCTAGTACATACATATATACATACATATGTACATGCCTGGCTGACAGCGCAAGGCTTCGCTTGTCCTGTGCCAGTAGTCCCTGTCCTCGCCTGTTGTCTTTTCATATTAAATGCATTGCGAGATGTGCAAAAATAAAACAAGAGAGAGAGAGAGAGAGAGCGAAAAAAAAGGAAAAAAAAACGTGGAAAAAAAAAGAGAAAAAATTCGATTTTTCGTCAACGGCGGCTGACAACTTCCGTTAGCAGAGCAACAGCCAACAATGAAAGCTTCACGACCCCTTCTTATAGTAGTATATATTGCCTCTAGCCAGTTTGAGTCATTCAATAGCCATGACAGCACCCCATCCAACCTTTCAACCCAACATCCCACACTCTCTCTCTTCTCTCTCTCTGTCTTTTTATATGCAAGCGTATATATATACGAGCGAGACCATCTCTTTACTTCTTTACGTCGCCGCTCATTATGAGCGCTCATTAGGCGGCGCTCGCGGCACGCCAGTCAACTCAGAGGCACGACCCCAACAGCATAGAACGTATGGTCCGGGTCCTGGTCCTGCTCCTAGTATTACGAGCCTGCGTCTGGGTCTGGGTCTGGGGCAGGGTTAGAATGTTGCTCTTGCTCTTACTGTTGTTGTTGTTGTCGTTGTTATATCTTTTAATATTATGCTGGAAAACGGCTGAGCTTAGCAGCTATATCATGCAGCTTGCAATGAAAGCTCTTATAAATAAAAATCTCAAGAATTTCCTTTTTTTTTCTACCTTTTTCCTTTTAAATTAACTGAATAAATGAGTAAATTTTTGCAGTCTTTATGTCATCAGCATTATATAACAATTTAAATAGGAATCTGAAGCAGGTGATTAAGACAGCTAAAAGATATAATAAAGAAAAATTAAAAAAAAGAAAAGAAAAGAAAAAGAAAACTTAAAAAAGTAGCAAATAGAAAAAATATGAAAACTTAAGTAAAAATTAGTTTTCTTTCTGTTTAATAAAAGTTTTTATTTGCTTAATCTTAAAATTGCTTAAAGAATTAAGTAAATAAGTTTATAAGAAATATGTTGAAACATTTTTCGAAATTATATTATTATTATATGACTGTTTCATGGGCATAATTAATGTTTTTCTTTAATAAATTTTTAATTTTCTGCTGCTCAGAGTATAAAAGATATAGAAACTATAAACAATACAAGTTGGAGAAGATATAAATACTTTATACGTTTATTACTGGATATGCTAATAGTATTTTAAACAAAATTAATAAGATTGTTCTCAAGCTTTGCTGTTTCAAAAATGTCTTTTAAATTTCAAACTATATGAAAAAATTCGTTCAAAATTTACTTTCTATTAATTTATTTATTTACATATTTAATTGTAATCATTTTTAATCACATTTTCAGTTAAAAAAACCTTTTTTTAATATTAAATAAATCTAAATTTAATTTATTTAAGTTGCATGTAGCGTATTAAATGATTCGTTGTTTGTTTTTTTTTTTTTTTTTTGCCAATTTGGTTGATTCTTTATGTCACATTATACAACAACAATATGTTGCATGTTGAGTTTGAGTTGAGTACGTTTTAGCTCTGAGAACAGACAGCTTTCAAATGATATTACATGTATAGTCGGTCGTAGTATCTAGTTAGAAAATTTGTATGGACATCAGCTTTGACTTGGATTGTCTCTCAGCGTCGCTCTCTCTCTCTCTCTCTCACTCTCTATCTTCTATCGTCTCATTCGCATGCTCTCAGCAACTGTTGTTGCTGTTGTTGTTGTTGTTGCTGATTTTGCTATTATTACATGCATATTTTGTGTAATGAGTGCGATTAGCATTCTCAATGAAGTGAGGTTAACAATGTGCTCTGCATTTCTAGTTCTAGTCAAGTTCTGTCGCTGACTCCTCAAGTGAATAGACGGATGGAGGGATGAATGGATGCTGTTGTTGCTGTTGCTGCTGCTGTTGCTGTTGCTGTATCATCAACATAATCATCGACATCAACATTTCAAATTGAGCAACATTATTAGCTGACAATATATACATATATATATATACATAGTTCATATTATATAAATATATATTGACTCTTAACACGGTCTGTGTTAGAAAGATGAAAATAGTGTTGCCAGATTTCACAACAAAAAAACTAAGACAAAAAAATACAAAATTTCGTAAGTATTTTCTATGAATTATTTTTAAAGCTTATTTTTATTAATAATTTTATATTAATATTGTGTTAAAATACTTTCAACGAGCTTTATCAACTATTAAGACTCTTTCGACTCGTCTCACCATTTAACTGGAACCTTATCATTGTAAATAAACAAATAATTAGGCAATATTGATGAATTTTATAAATTTATTTAATTGACAAAAAAAAATTGTTTTCGCTCAATCTGGCAACGCTGTCTGGAGGCCGTACAGTGGTTGTGACTTGGATGGCTGCAGTTGATCAATCGTCTTACTTATTTATGAATTGCTATTAGTAACAATTTCACTCTCTCTCTCTTTCATCTCTCTCTCTTTCGCTTAGACATACAGACATATATATGTATGTATATTTTTCTACTTGGCTGCTTGCTGTGTTGCAGGTTTAGTGCCAAAGCCACGGCCATATCCCTCAAGCTGCGTTGTCCTTGTTGCCCTTGCCCATTTGTCGTTTGCCGTTTGCCGCTTTGCCGTTTTGGTGTGCGCGCTTTTAATGTTGCCTACTTTTTTGCGTTTGCTGTCGCATTTTGCAGCGTTATCCTTTCGGTATATTTTTTTTTTTTTTTGTTTTTTTGCTTTACACTCGTTTTCGTTTCGCTTTTGGCTGCCATTTTGGCTCATTGTCTACGTTATTTTTTTTTTTGTCTTTGCAGCAGCAGCAGCAGTAGCAGTTGGCTGCCTCTTCGATTGCCATGCCTGCTTCATATCTGTTTGTCCTCGTCGAGATGTCCTCGCAATCGCCTTCATTTCTCAGCCCTCCCACACACGCTGGCCTAGAGCCTGTGCGTGTGCATGTCCTTGCCAGTAGTTTGTAGCAAAGCAAAGCTTCTTGCATTTCTATGCCATGTGACAACTTGCAACACAATTTTCTAACTCTAACTCTAACAACAATAACAACAATATACTATTGTATAAGTATATATGTATGTATATAGTATACATATAAGTGACATGCGCCCAATTATCGTCTCATCTGGCAGATCCAAGGTACCAGGACATCTCTTTTCTTTTTCTGTTGATTTTTGTGTCACAGCTGCTGCTGCTGTGATTTGTATTTGCCAGTTTATTTTATTCTTATTCTTTTATTTGTTCTAGAAACTTGGGTTTGGTTAAGAATTTATTGCTCATACGCACAGTGCGTCGCCATCCACGTCGCATTTTCAAAGCGTTTTTTTGTTTTCGCTATAATGTCTACTATATGATGCTTAGCAAAAAAATAAAAATAAAATAAATCTACACACATACACGTGCATACATACATACATATATCATGCGCAGTGGCTCAGAAATTTAAGAATTGCAAATTGTTAAGGGCAAACAAAAAAATTGAAACCGAAACCAAAAAATGAAATTGAAAGTTAAGCGAAAAGAAAAGTTTTGTGGACCAAGATAAAAAAAAAATTCTAAAATTTAAGGCCAACAAGAACAGTGTTTGATGTTTTATTTAAATACCTATAAATAATTATATATATTTTTTATTAATTTAATTTTTATGAAAATAATTATATAAAAATTTTCGAATTTATTTTCCTTGAGACGTAAATATATTATTTATAAGAAAAACGTTTTATTTCATTATTCAAAGTAACCAAAAAAAAAAAATGACAGCGCTGACCCACAGTTCATACACATACACACACACACGCACACACACGCACACACAGAGTGAGAGAGAGAGAGAGAGAGAGAGCAAGGGCAAAGAGAACCGCAAACACAAACAGTTGAACTCTGTTAGAAAGTCCTAAATGAATGTGTAGTACATTGAGTGATAGAAGAAAGTCTTTACAGCACTTTAAGTGGTTCAACCGCATTTAATGTTTTGGCCTTTGAATGTTGCAATTATATATGCAGTATATATATGTATATATATACTATATATACTGAGCTCTATTCAAAAGTGAAACAGCCTTAGCACAAATTCCACTTGCCACTTGAGAGCCTCCCTCAGCACTCGCTCGCTGGCTCTTCGCTCTTTTGCTGCTGCTACTGCTGCTGCCCTGGTCCCTGCGGTGTTTACAAAATAATTCTTTAAATGCGCTCAGTTTTTTTCTTCATTTTCTTTTTTTTATGTTATGAGATGAGCAATTTTCATTTTATATTTATTTTGTTTTTTATCATTTTTTGTATATATTTATTTATTTTTTCGTGCGCTTTCAGCTCAGTTTTGTTTGCTTCCGCTTGGACAGCACTTATTCGCGCATAAGTTGTTAGCTAACGTTGGAATCCGTTTCGCTCTTTTGCCTCTTTCTTCTTGCTATTGACAGAGAGCCAGTGAGTGGCACTTGGCTGTCTCCTGTGCCGTCATTTTCCGTTTTCTGAGACACACTTGACCAATGCTTACAATAATAATAATAATAATAATGATGTTGCCCATGTTGCAAACGTTGTTGTTGCAGCTGCACTTGAGCTTGCCAGCGTTCGTTTGTTCGTTCATCGTTTGCTATGTCAACTGCTCCAACTACTGTTAGCTAAATGAAGTAGATGCTGGTGCTCTAATTAAATTGAGGCACCCTTTATTAGGCCATCTACAAGCCCTATCCACCTGTACATACAACATTCCCTTAACATGTTGACTGATGTAAATAAATCAAGTTAAATAATTGCCGTTCGCATTGTCATCCTTTCTGCTTGGGTTATAAAACTTGTATAACAACGGCTAAGGACTGCCCAGTCAACCGGCCACGCCCAACACACATGCAGTTACCGCCCACACACACACACACACAATGGCACGCGTCCGTCCATTTGGTTGTCCGGAAGCTAAACAAGGAAAAAAAAAACAAAAATTAAAAACTTTTTTTGTTTTACATTAACGAGTCCTTTGGCCGAGGCTTTGGCTTGCCTTTGCTGCAGCGAGCAGCCAACTTCATATGCTACTCGTACCTTGAAACGAAAATTGTTTTGCACATTTTCAACATAATTAAAACATTTTGTTGAGCACATACTCTCTCTCTCTCTCTCTCTCTTTCTCTAGCTCTCTCATGCTCTGTTTTCTCTATGCACACACATACATATATAATGGGGGTCACTTCCTGTTGGGGCGCAACTTCCGGCCATGGCTGCCGTTTGACGTTTGGCGCCAGTTGACTAAGTTAGCCAAATACACGGCCTAAGTGGGTGGTCGAGCGGGTTGAGTGCGTGTGTGTGTGTGTCAGTGTGTGTCTGTGTGCATGAGCTAAAGACTCCAATGCATATGGCCAGTGTGTACACGCATACATATATATGTATAAAGCAACGAATTTTCAATATTGTCACAGCAAATGCACTCAAAGAAAAATTTTAAGAATATTTATCATATGACGTCACTTTCAATGAATGTATTAATTTTTTTTTAAGATGAAAATATTTAAATATATAAAGAAAACTTGCATTAAAACAATTTATAAATTTTACAAGTTTTTTTTCTAGAAGTGTACAATAAAGTTAATAAAGATATTGTTTAAATATTTGATAAATATTATAAATATTTAAACGCTTGTTCATGAATACAATAAGTACACTTGATTCGTTTAATAATATTTAAGCTTAAGCTTTTAACTAATATTATAGGATAATCATAGATTACACACACACACAAAGAGACAGAGACAGCCATAGCCATAGCCATAGCCATAGCCATGGGCCATTTCCTGTATAATAAGCTAATGCCATTTGGCCAACAGGCAAATGCAATTTTTTGGTTCAAATGAAAGCAAATTTTGCGCATTAAGTAAGTTATAATTGAATGACGTTTCATGAGCTAGCCCAATACCCAATATGAGGATGAGTATACGCCTTTCCATATGGGCGTTTGCGTTGGGGGCGTGACACGATGAGTTTTGTTGTTGTTGTTGCAAATGTCAGCGACGTTGTGGTCATTGGGCAAACGACTCTCACACACACGCTCTCACCCAAAATGTATATATTATATATGTATGTGTGTATGTATCATATGTGTGTCTCATGTGTGTGTGTGTGTGTGTGAGACAGTGATGACATAATTTTTGCATTAAATCGAAGAAAGAAAGAAAAACCAAAAAAAAACATAAAACAAAATGAGACAGAGAAAAAATAGAAATATAATTTTAGTTATTTTATTGGTATTCAATGAGACCTTTAAATACAACATATTGCCACAGTTCAGAATAAAAAATATTTAAAATAATCGGCAAAGCTTTAATTTAATTTTTTATAATTATGTATATTTTATTTATAATGTAAACTGTCGACTAAATATTCAAAATTTAAATGTTACTTGTTAAAAACTTTATTTTAAAATATCTAATTTTAATATACTTTTCTTTTTAATACAGGATCTCTATAGAAAAGTGCAGTTTGACATTCGAAGAAATAAAACTATATAAAAATATAGCTAAAATTGTATAAATTGAAATAAGTTTAATCAAAGTTCATTAATTAATTGACAGAGATAGAGTCTTAATTTCAATAATTTAGGCTAGAGTCCATCTTTGAGTTAGAAATTTAGAGTATTATAATTTTAAAACAATTTAAAATTGATTAAATCAAACAAAAATGCAGATTTTAGTAAATTTTTTTCTCAGGTTATGCCAAAAAAAAATGGCTAAAATTGTCAACACTAATTATGTGAGAGATGCTTATGTATTTGTCTGCGTGTGTGTGTGTATATACGTGTGTGCGTGTAATCAATTATGCTTTTTATGTCAAATGCCATGAGAGATGGCTCTGTTTTAGGCTGTTTGTTGCTCGAATGTTGGCAACAGCAGCCGCGACAACATTAGCGTCAACAGCAATGGCAACTACAACAGCTTATGAACATTTATGCTGATTAAACTCGAGTTTTATTAAATCACAAATAATAAACAACATTAACAGCAACAGCAACAGCAACATTAACAACAATTTTCACATTTGTATAAATTTTTTTTATTTTATTTTTTTTTTTTTTTCAATTTTCAATATAATTTGATTTCATTTTAAGTTACTTTTATTGGCACATTTGCATATTTTGTCCTTCTCAGCGGCCAGCATTATGCCAACAATTTTCTGCACTATTTGGCATGACCAGTGTCTGCTATAAAGCACCCACAACATCATCATCATCATCATCGTCATGATGATCATCATCTTCATCATCACGATAATTCGTGCAACGTGGCTTCATTATTCAGTTGTTGTTGTTGCTTTTTTTTTTTTTCTTTATATTAATTCCTCGACGCGTTCATCTTCATCTTCATGATGGCTTCTAAGCTTGCCCGGCTTTGCCGAGTAAAGAGTACAGAGAGCCTTTGTCCTGCCATTTAGAGTCCTGTTCGTTATGTGTATATGTGTGTGTGTGTGTGTGTGTGTTGAACCTTCAACCTTTTAACGCTTAAAATTTTTAGCAAATATTTTGCTTCACTTCAACATTGCTGTTGGCATGAAAATCTCATTTAGCCTGTCAGACAGACGCATCTCTCTCTCTCTCTCTGTCTTGCTCTCTGCCTGTCATGTGACATGTGCCCATTGCCCGTCATCGCCTTTGCCCTGAACTATTAGCCCCGTTAACAAAATTAGTACACACACACACAAATACACACACACTTTTCTGTTTTTTTTTTTAAATTTGTTGTTTTTGAAATCGAAAAGCGTTTGCAGTTGAGAATTTACTCCGCTCAACGTGTTCAGGGGCACATCATGACTTAAAGCAGCTTCCAGCTGACACCGCCTGTCAATTGTTCTCGAGCTTTCTCGTTTTCTCCGAGCACATTGAGTCAAGGGCCATTCAATACCTACGACGATGACGACGAGTACTTGAAAGTTCAATGAAATATAAACAAACTTAAATGCAATGGCCTCCCAAAAAAAAAAATACAAAATGGGGATTTCTCTCTCTCTCTCTCTTTGTCTCTGATACTTGATGTCGTTACATGATTTATATATTTCGTTTAAATTGTTATTGTACCACTGTGCATTGGTCATGCCTACCTTAAGCCTCTGACACACACACACACACACACTCACACATTTATATATAGTGGTAGTCTAGCTAGAATGTATGCTCGACTATATAAATACTCTGTAATATTTATTTATGTTGAAACTTGCATAATGAAATTTCCATCTGAGATTTTTAACCTGTTTCGATAAAATCAAGCCAGATTTTGCGTAATAAAAAAAATGCCAAATTTTTAATTTGTTTTCTACTTTGAAGAAATTTATATTTTTCATCTTTGCTACAAAACTATATCATACCCACTTCATACCCACTTATTATTTTTTTTATAAGAGTATAAAAACAAAAAAAAAAAACAAAAAATTTAAAGCTGTCGGTTGCATCGGCTAGTACGGCAAGGACAACAAAAAAAAAAACTTTTATAAAAAAACAAGTTGACGCTCAAATGTTTTTGTCATTAAGATTTTGCCACGTTGCCCAAGCATTCTCACTCTTCTCTCCCCAACACACACACACTAAAAAGCTAGAAGATGAAAAAGGAGAGCTTTCCACTGGTGCCGCTCTGTCATTCTACGCTTTGTGCTAACGGATTTGTCAAAGGCATTAAGACGAAATCTCGCGCAAACTGGGCATCAATCATGGGCATACACGCACACACACACACACACATAGAAAGAGAGCAATCCAAGTCGAAGAAGAAGAAGTAGAAGAAAAAGACAAAAACGAAGACGAAAACGAAGGCAAAGAGGATAGAACAACCAGCATACAATAGCTTGTGTAGCACAAGGACTCGACAGTAAAGTATCCATCGTCGAATCAAGGCAATTTTTGTCGTTTACGCTCTTTCTTTATTTATATATAATATAAGATATATGTACATAAATTGTATTTCCACATAATAATAGTATGTATGTATATATGTATAAAGTGTTGCACTGCATTGGCTAAAAGCAAGGTGAAAATCCTCAGCTTTTGAACCAATGCATCGGATTTTTGGTAAAAACAATCAACTTTGGATAAAACATTGAAGAAATATTACATTTTTATGTTGTTTTTTTTTTTTGGTTATATTGCAAACATTTTGTATTATTACGAGTTGTATAAGCCCTAAGGCTTAACTTAGCTCTGGCAAAATGGTATTTTTCTTTGAAATTGATGAATATTACGAGAAAAAAACTGCATTATGTAAATGGGAAGAAGGAAATGTTTGAGAATATTATTAATTAAAATAGTTATCGAAAAATTTATAAGATATTGATAGCTTTTTGACCATTAGAATTCACAACTGTTTCTAGTGTGAAACTGATGGTTTGACAAGAGCGCGGCTTCAGTCTTTAGTAAGGTCTACTGATTAAGAAAACGTAGGAGCTTTCTCGAACATAAAATTTAATCACTTTACCTCTTAAAGTCTCTGAAATCGATTGATAAATATTTTAGTTCATGCACAGATTTCTCTGTTCGTAGCTCAAAGATTATATTCTAAAGATAAAGTTAAAAAAAATTTTTTTTATTTTTTTTAATTTTTTCCATTGTTCTGTTTGCCTTCTGGTATTATCTAGAGTCCAAAAACAGAACTTACAATCAAATCATAATAATTAAACAACAAGAAAATAATTGTATTATAAGCTGACGTCACCTTAAACGATTCATCTATTTGCAGTAAGAACAATAATGAAAAAAATAATAACAATTACAGCTTCAATGGAATCTTTAAACGAAAATTGTGGTTAGAACGAAAATCGAAAATGTTTCAGTTATGATTTCCGGGTTTTAAGTAGTTTTGTGGTGAACCTACGAGTATGTATAACATACATAGGTCCTTTAGTTCAATGATGTTTGAGGAAAATTCTTCCAGACATGCATACATATATACATATGTATATATGTATGTTTGATAATCACAGGTGGGTTTATACGGATTTTGGGAGCTTTAGTTTTGACTGACACATACATTGACAGAGCTATTAACGCTTGTTGTTGTTGCTGCTTTTATTTCAGATATTTCGGTTGCGGTTTTTATTATGCGGTCAGTGCGGTATACCTCTGAGAAGGATTTTACAGATTTGCAGAGCTTAAATGGAAATTTTCAATTCACTTTGACACTTTATGACAAACTTTGGTTGTTGGTCCACCAAAATAGATAGAAAATAAAATAAAAAAACAAGCGAAAACAAATATAGAAAGCATTTTTTTTGGGGAGTGAAATATCCAATCCAATATTATGAGCATAGATATAAATTGTTATATACTATAGCCGGAAGTAATACAAGTATCTTTAATGTCTGTCAGTGGCAATCTGTCTGTATAACCGCCCCATATATAGCAGTACGAGATAGTCCCATCTGCTCATCGACGACGATGAACCAACCAAACCATTGCCACAACACTCTTAGACCATTTCACTAGCCCAATTTTTCGCAAATGCTGTCAGCAGTTTTTTCGTTAGCTTGTTTTTCCGCACACATTTATATATATATATATGTACATACATACATATGTATATAGTATAAGAGTATATATATTTTCTTTTTCTGGTAGTGCTTAAAATCGACCAAAAAAGGGAATCACCAATGGCTACAGCAAGGTGTTAAACAGAACAACTCACAGACCAGGGAACCTAACCATAATATTCTGCTTGCCTCCCACAAAAAAAAAAGAAATCTCTCTCTTGTTCTCTTGCTTTATATTTGTTTTCTCTTTTTCTGGTTCCTGCTAGCCTCACCATTTTTTTATTCTCTTTTTTTTCTTCTTGCGAATAAAGTCACGTTTTGCTTATTTAACATTTCGTTGATTCCGCGAACTGAGACTATCCCACAGCGTATGTATGTATGTATGTACATATACATATGTGCATATATTCATTCTACTGTTTAAACCCATAAATATCATCACTGAAATCAAACTCTTGGGATACTCTGCTGACTGCTGTCTGTTGTCTGAGTGCATCTAGTTGAACCAGATGTCAGTTTGATAAATCTCTTCACAAACACCTAACATTCACACAAATATTATTTCTCTCATCACGACCAACGCAACATGAGCTTTAGGATAAGTGTCTGCGTGACACGAATGTACACGAGACGAGCTAAATTATAAAAGAATATAATTATGTTTAAATTGTTTTTTGTTGTTTTTTATAGAAATATATTAAATTCTTTCTAAGTTATTATTGTTTTAGTTATTATTCATTTTGGAAATTTGTTTTTATGCGTATCTGTTCATGCAAAACCAACTGCAAGTCATAAAAAACTCATTATTTGTTTATTTTTTGATGAAATCGTTGGTATTGGGAATATTTTTAATTTTTTCATCATTTAAATTTTATGATTTCAGATTATATTTTTATTTTTGGTTCTTAAATAAATAAGTTTTGCAAATAATATTAAAATTAATTGTTTGCAGTTTTTTTCTCAGTTAATAAAAAATCGATGATAATGGGCATAATTATGTGGGATCCCTGGTATTGGGAGAGCGAGAGCTTACTGTACAGTCAGCCACCTCAAGTTTTCTCTCTCTCTCTCGCTTTGTTTATTTCATCTGATTTGTAGCTCTGCAGCTTGCAGCCGAACAGACAATGAGACAACAAGCGCTCTCACTCGTCGTCAAGATCTCGTTGCGTGCAGACGTATAATTTAAGCTCTTAAAGATAAGTGTAATTGATCGATTCAACATAATAATAATAATAAATATTATATTATAATATTAAATTTAATGCATAATTATATCAAGAATCCAAAGTTTTCTGTTGTTCTGAAAGTTGCACTTTAATGATCTGTGATAAATTTCGTATATTGAGCAACTTAGTATTTGGTAGCTTGAAATAACAAAATGTTAAAAAATGTTTCTATTTATAACAATTTTTCATTTATTTAAATTTTATACAAAAAATCTGAATCTGAATCTGTATCTGTATCCGGACTATATCTGTAATCAGTGTTGGATTACAGATATAATCCGGATTTTCAGGAACACTCTTTAAACAATACGAATACTAAATAAATCCGCTAAAGTTTGTTTCATTATTTTGTTCCATTGAAACTTGAGAGGTTGCTTTAAGCCATGTGGCGAACGGATTGGAAACTTGGCTTAAATACATTTATGTTTTTAGCAACCTTAAAATTTAGCATAGCGTGCATTGCATGACTTGCGGGCCGCAAAGTTTTAGCCAAGTTTTGCATACAAAGGTGTGGCCAAAAACAGAAGAAAAAAAAGGTTAAAACGAACGACAACAACAAAAAAGTGAAAGCAAGCGTAAAGGCGTAAGAGCAAAGCTCTCTTTTTTTGTTGTTTTTTTTTTTTGGCTACTCATTCCAATAATGCAACAATGAGCTTTCAAAGTATGCATGTATATGTTGCGAGGCAAGTGTTGCAAAACGAGGCAATTTGGTAGCAAATTTTAGCCAGATCCCTGATGTTGGCCATATGTGTTATGTTAGACTTTCTCACAGGCTTTCAGCACATTTCACTGTTTTAATTTTTGTGTTACATTTCCTTTCCTTTTTTCATTGCCATTATGCAGACAAATACATATATATATATATACATAATAACAATAGACGCACAGCCCAACTAACAAACAATAACAACAATAATAACAGCAATCTAAAGTGCCAACCACAAGCCTAACAAAAAAAAAAAATAATAAAAACAAAACTCTACAAAATGGCCAATGGCCAGCGACAAAATAGGCAACAAAATGATGAGAAGCCCAAGCATCAGAAGAACAACAAAAAAAAAACAAAACAAAACAGAAAATAAAGAAGAAGCAACAGCAGCATAAACACTGAAAGAAAACAAGACCTTATGTAGAAAAAAAAAAAAACACAAATTTATATTTAATTGATAAATCTTTTTTTTTAAATTTATGAAAGAAACTCATCTAATTCAAATAAATAATGCTTGAAATATGATCATTTTTATATAAACTATTAAAAGTTTAAATGCAATTTTTAAATATGAATTCTGTTTTTTTTTTTTTGAGTGTACAGAGCTGTAAGAGAGCTTCCCAGCTGGACAGCTAGCTGGTATGGACTGGAATGGTAATGCTGTTGACCGGGTGCTCTCGTCTTGCTAGCAAACGTTTTTGGACGATTTTTGTATACGACTGCACACAAAATACAAACAACATTATACACACACACACACATACACTCTCTGTTTTTTGGACACACACATACACAATAAATAACTCAATTGCAAGCTATTTGCTTGAAAAGTTTTACCCAACTGGCCAGCCGTCCTAGTATTTGAGACTTGACTTTTACAGCCTATTGCCTATTACGTCCTTTCATCCTCCGGCTCAAAAGTCCCTAGCCATCACTCTCTTGCTCTCTCTCTCTTTCTGTCTCTCTCTCTGTGTGTCTTTTGTGTGCCTCAAGACGTTTGTGGGCATGCAAAATAGTTGAAAAATTTAAATAATTCCAACAACATTGTGGGGCAAATAATTCATTAAAAGAATATCAAGTGTTAAAATTCACACAATTTATAAAATACAAAGGGAAAAATGCCAATGGGGCTTCAGTTTCTCTTTCAGTGTGCTAGTGTGTGTGTGTGAGTGGGAAGGTGGAATGTATGTACATACATATATATGTATGTATGTGAAAGGGAGCCCTGGCCTCCATTTGCACTTCGGGGCATTTGTACACAATTTTTGAGCTTCAGTTTTTACGGACCACGACGAGCAGTTGCAAAAGTTTTGCGCATTGCGAAACATTTTTTCCCCAATGGTAATTGAGAATTAAGTGCCGAACACACACACGAAGAGAGAGAGAGAGCGTGGAGAGAGTGAACACTGATGCTGTTATCGATAAGCTTTTTGGCATGCCAAAGCCCCCATCCCACACACACACACACAAACAAATTTTGTGGGCGGCAGCTTGATCTATAATAATCGATATTTATCGTTAAACAATTTAAAGTTCAACAAAACTGAAATAACTTTTAAATGAAATGAAAATGCCCCCAAGAATACAATAATTGTCAAATATGTAGTACTATGCTGACGGACATAACATTTAACTTTCATAGTAAAAACTTTTCTAAATCAATCAATTTCATATTCATAATTTACATTAAAAATATAAATTTTATAAATTTTCATATTTCGTTATTATATTAATTCGTATTTAGGATCTGTCTGTCATTGAGATTTTGACAAATCTGTGCACAAATCGCCATCGTGTGCAGTGCATTCAAATTCCGTGAGCGAACTTTGCGGATGGGCGCAAATGGTAAAAGGAAATGCCAAAGGGCAAACAGATAAATGCACAAAGTACTGAAAAAGTACGATGAGAAAAGTAGTTGTAGAAGTAGTAGTTGATGGGGTCTGTTTTGGATGCGCTGTTGGTCTGTTGGGAAAGTCGTGTACTTTTGGCATTTGGTAGGAGTGTAGTCTATGGTTACTTAGTTATTCTACTAGTATGTAGTAGTACACGAGTATACAATATTCGGTATTTGAATTATTTTATTTTTTATTTTTTTTTGTTATTTTTGGTATTCGCTATTTGCATTCGGCATGTGCAAATGTGCGATGTTATCGCGACGATGCCATGTCTGAATGTGACACGTACATGTGCTAATTCAACACACACACACATACACACACACACACAAATAGACATACGTTAGTACGTAGTTCGGTAAGTCACTTACTCAAATGCAGACACGTAAACATATGGAAAGTGTAATGAGAGCACATTGCGCATACGACGCGTTGCACATAATAAAAAAAAAAAATATTTTTTTTATATATGTATATCGTGACTTATTATTATTAATATTACGTTGTATAATAATATATGTTAATATTGTTGCCTGCTTAAGTCAGATGATCCATATTATAATATCATTACAATATGCTCACATTTCTATTTATACAAATTGGTAATAAACATAAAATTTGTATAAATACATAAAAAGTCAAAGAGAAATCTAAATCAAATTTTTGCTATATACAAATAGTTGGAACACTGTACAACTTTTATTGAAAATGTTTTTCATATTTTTTTTACATATTTTCAAAATCAATAAATTGCCAAAATTTATCAATTTTTTTCGTTTATGAATTTTCAATTGGATTTTTATAAAAAACGCTTTTCATTTAATATGTGTAAAATATTCTTTGGAAAAACAATTTTTTAAAGAAATTTATTGCAATTTATAGATAGAAAACTAAATCAAATTGTTCAAAAATATATCTTAAAGATATTCTTTTTTCTTTTTTTTTAATATAATCTCATAATATATGAAATCTTTAGAAATTCGACTAAAGCTGGAGACGAATGAAAATAATGGACTAAGCCGGTAGGAGCAATAAATTTTCAAGATAAATGTAACAAAAAAAAACAAAAAATATTCTTTTTATAAAGCACACCGCAGATGACTCAATAGGTACACCTACATATGTATGTACATATGTACATCAGCAAACATACTTGTATTTATATTCGTAAAGCAAACGCACAAAACTTGACTGCAAATAAATTGAAATAAAATATAAGTTTGAAGCACTTGACCAAAATGCTCCTGCTGAACAGAGAATATCAACTACTTAGTTGGTAAAATATATGTACATATATACTATGTATATGTATGTATATAAAAATATTGTATTTCCTTTGCGTTCTGGCTTTTGGAGAATCATTTTTTCTAGCTGCTTGCATTATGAGGTCATCAATTTGTTGTCGTGGTTTCGTACATCACCTGTTCGTTTGGCCTGTCAATTGCAAAATGTTGAATTTCTCATCTCCGGCTCTAGTACATACATATGTATGCATGTATGTACATACAAGTAGTATATGTGGAGTATATGTAATCATCATCATTCGCTATCTCAGCATTTTTTTTATATATATATATATATTTATATTCCTTCTGCAATGTTTTTCTTTTTTCGCTTTTTCTTTTCTTTTATCTACTTTAAATGAATTTTATTTGAGTGTGTGTGTGTGTGTGTGTGTGTGTGGCGTGAACGTTGCGGCACATGACAAATGTGATGAGCGCCTAAAACAGGAAGAGAGAGCCACATCCATTCCAATGTTCGTTGTTCTGAATCCCTCTGCTATTGCTCCTACTCTCTCTCTCTCTCTCTCTCTCTCTCTTCGCTGTACTACCTCTATCATCATCAGTTTCGTTTCGTTTTGCCTGCTGTACGTATGTACGTGAGCGCACGTCGCATGCTAGAAATTGAGTATACGACATGCTGTACGGTGTGTGCTGGAATTGTCACCGCTTTGACATTAACCAGCGCATAACTATGCTATACTCTAAGGACAAAGAAAAAAAAATTAATGTATTACCAACAAAAAAAAAAACATTAAACAAAAACATGAACGAAGTTAAGAGTTTTTGATCTATCTTAATTTCTTTTTAAAAATTAAAAATATTTTACATTTTTATATACCGCATTGCAGTGACGAATTAATTACTTTTAATGTAATATGCTTAAATTGTATTCTATTTTCTTAGTATTCTTTTAGCACCCAACACTTTTCACTAAATCTATTTAGTTGACTGTGACTGTAAGCTTGTACAATGGGCAACAAAAATGTTTTTCCATCACAATTTCTATCGATTACATTTTGTTTTCGTTTATAATATTTTTCATAGCATTGGCTTCAATTAATTTTTTTTAGTTAATTTGTTTTTATTTCTCGTCAGACATTAGTTTGCCAAGAAAAGAAATAAATGAAGAGCATCAAATAGTAGTACGAACATCATCTGGCTATTTGCCAACATACACGTACAATGCTCCATCTTAGTTTAAAACATTTTTCGCTTTTATTTCTTTTGCTCTCTTTTAGTATCTTTGGTGCGCATTAATTATTGTAATTAGAAATTTTTCAGGCTTTTCCTGTAGTTGGCATTCAAAAATTCTTTTTCGTTTTTTTGTTTTCAATTTCAATTTTCTATTCTAACCTGCTGCCAACGGTGGGGAACTGCTTTTAATTTTGTGCTAAATTAACCCTTTAAATCACACAAACACACACGCAAGTCGCGTACTGTGTGTGTCAAACAAGCCCATTTCAAGTAGCTTCATACAAGTATTAAAATGACAACAACAACAACAACAACAATGCAAAGGAGACAATAGGGATGACAGCGACAACAATGACAATTTGAGCAGCAAACATCAAGTAAAGTTTGCTTCTTTTTTTATGCTGTCATTCGCTGGCTCGAATTTCAAATTGCTTACTTAAAGCAATAAAGAGACGATACACAAACTCTCTCTCTCTCTATATCACACACACACACTCATACATATATTTCTGGTATATAAAAAATTTAAAATTTTGATATAATATTAAATTACGGAATTTTTTTTTTTATTTTGAATATAAAAATGTAAATTTTTTATATTTATTGATCGAGCAGGCTCTAAGCCAGAGATTGTTTATCTCAATATTAGATAAAAAAAAACAAATTCAACGAACAAATTGTGAGAAAGCTTCTATGCGCTTTCCTTATCAGCGGACTTTGCTATCGACTGAAGACTCAGCTCTTGTTATACCAACAGTTTTAGGCTAGAACCAGTTGTGAATTCTTAAGCTGACTTGGCAAATAATTTTCTTTATTCTCTATGCTCACACACACACATAGGAGCACTCAGCTAAGAAACGCGTAGAGAAATGAAAGCAAACTGAACAAGCAAATGACAACAAACAAAATAAAATGTGAACTGAGTGGCAATCAACATTTTAGTGTTGTTGTTGTTCTTGTTGCTTGTTTCTTGACAAAAATTTTGAAAGCGCCTTTTTGAGCCAATTTTTTTTTTAGTTGTTCGTGTGGAATACTTTAAAAACATTGAGGGTTCCTATGGAGTGATGTGCGATTAGCTATATAGAGTTGCATAAGAGTTTTATCAACAAAATGGAATTTCAATTTCTCTCTTCAGTGTGGCCAAATGCGCAAAATATTGAATCAGAAACCTTGAAATCAGAAAAATTAATATAATATAATGTTATATAATAGTAATTAGAACTAAATGAAAAGAGCTTTTAGCAGATTTATTTTCTCGCAATTTTCAACTTGAGAGCTGTGGCAACACTGTTCTTAGGCCCCTCCTTCACAATGTCAGCCATCATTTTGCTCTCAATCTATATCCCTAACTATTGCCATCATTTTCTTTAATGCTCTGTCTCCATTTCCATTCCCATTTCCAGCTCCAGCTCCATCTCAGTCTCAGTTTCAGTTTCAAGAGTTGCTTGTCTCTGCTGTCTCTGGTGTTGGACTTAATGTCGTTGCCTGTTTTCAGTTGCTTTTTTTTTCTCTCTTCTTGTTTTTTGTATTTTTGGCTGCTACTTTTTGGGGCCACTTTCCTCTGCTGTTTATATAATAAATGCTACTTCTATTGTTATTGTTGCTGTTGTTGTTTTTGTTGTTATTTTCGATGCAGCGTGTAAATATTGTTTTAAATTTCGTTGAGGCCGCCAGCCAAATGAAAACGTATCGAAAAACAAAGACAAAGACAAAGACACAGCCAAAGAGCAAGACAAAGGGAAAGGCAAAGACAAAGACAAAAACAAAGACAAAACCAGAGTTGAAAGACAGCGACAGCGACAGCGACAACAACAAACAAGTGAAAAATATTCTATACGATGTGTGTGCGTGTGTGCTCAACCATTAGATACCCTGTAAAAGGCTAGTTTTTTAAAAATTTATATACAATATATATTTATTAGATAACTCTGAATTTATTAGCTCGATTTGAATGAAACTTGTTATAATAAAATATTATTTATGCAATCCGTGATTGCAAAAAAATTACATTTGAAAATACAATAAATCGGAACTTACGATCTTCAACCATTTGCAATAAAAATACAGAGTATAAAAATCAACAACAACACCACCAAGCAACTCATAGATAAATGAACTTAGTTACCAGTCGTTGGGCCGATAGGCAATGGGTAGATGCTGGGATAGTGTATAGAATATAAGCCAAGGCGTGCCAGCAGTTAATAGTCTACAGTCAAAAGCAGGGCCAAATATATATGTACATACATATAGATATAGGGAATGACTGAGGCTAGAGCTAGAGCAATTTGGGGAGGAGTAAGTAAAAGTTTTTGATTTGTATGTGTATACACACACTCGAACACACAGACAGAGAGAGGAAGACAACCACACGCGTTTGGCCCAGTGAAAGTAACAACTTTCATTTCAATATGAGGGGCGGCAGGAGCAACAGCCCCATTTCTATGGATGGGCACTAAAAGCCACAACTATAAATATGCAAAAAAAAATAAAATAAAAAACAAGAAGAAGAACACAGAATAAAATAATAATAAAAGAAATGAACCTTAAACTTTTGTTACATTTCTTGATTAGGTTACTTAACTTTAGAAGGCTTGTGTACTGCTCGGAAATAAAAATAAATAAGGAAAACTATATTTTAGGTTAGTTTTTCACCTTATAAAATCTTTAATATACTTCTTTTTTATATTATAGTATATTTAACGCACTTTAAAGATTTTTCTTATATTTTTTTGTATTTTCTTTTGTTGTAGATTGTATAAATCCTTTTAAGTTAGATGCTGAAATAGATAGATAGTAGCCAGCATTATAGGGAGAGGAGGCGCACATCGTAATATCGAGTTGGCAATTGATGCTCTTGCATAAATTTACATAGCTTTATTATGCTCTGTGTGCCAAAGCATTGGCTACAGGGTATTAAATCGAACTAAAAATTAAAAAAAAAAACCCGAAGTTTAAATACTTTTCTTTCAATAATAATAATAATAATACTAATGATCAAAGAACAAATGATTTAATAAATAGAGAAATTAATTATTATATTATATATATATTTTTTTTATGATTAGTTATTTTTCCCATAACGACAGACTCGACAACTTAGTCCATTTGTCTGAATTTTCCCAACAACAGAGTATCATAAAAAAAGTAGCAAATGGCAATGAGAGTAGGACAAGTCAAAACGTTTTGCGCACACACACACAGAGAGACAGAGAGTGAGTGAGAGCAACACTAATGGTAGATTTTTGTGGGTGGGTTGGGTGGCTGAGTGTATAGGATATAACAGTTGGGGCATTACAAGAGGACGGCCTTTTGTTTTCTAAGGCTTATCTTCATAATGTGAACGTCGACGCTGCCGTTGTCTCTGCTGCCGTCTCTTTTGCTCATTGTAAAAGTAACTGATAGCAGTTACAACTTTTGCCAGGGCACACACACACACACACACACACACACACGCACGCACATGTATAGTCGAATGTGTGCACATGTATGCTCGCACATATTTTGTAGCATACTTTTGTGCGCCAGCAACTTTAATGAAAACGCCATAGCGCAAGAAACACAAAAAAAAAAAAACAAAACTTTCGCTTTGCGGCCTGATAAAAATGCCTGCATCAGTATATTTATCGCACATATACAGTGAAAATGAAAATGCAGATGATACGCATTTCTTTTAGCCTTAGCAGCTGCATTGGACAGACAGTCAGACAGAGAGAGACATTCTCATATCGTGAAATTTCCATGTCCGAATCCATATCGTTTGCCATGTAGTCTGTTGGCTTTTCGATCAACGATTAGCGTCAAATGGCTTAATTATGGCCAAATGCTTTTGCTTTCAGTCCAATATGCTACTCTCTCTCTCTCTCTCTTTCTTTCTCTGTGTGTGTGTATGTGTCTATTACTATCTTGGGGCTGTAGCTTTTGTGGCAAGCTTTTTGCGTTTTTGATTTCTGTCAATTTGCTGCAATGCAAATGGCCATTGGCAATAAGCTGTGGGCCAAATGACACGTTCAATTTCCAAGGCTTGAAGGCTTAGAGATTAGCTGATGGAAAATGGAAAATTTCAACTGAAAATTCTACTTAAAACTTCGTAAACGAGAGACAGAGAGAGAGAGGGCGAGAACGAGCTGCTAATTAATTATGTTTGGGTTAATAAAGCTTTTGCTTTTAACGCTTTTAACAAAATCAAAAATCAATTAAACATTTATACGCTAGTTGCATAATAAGTGCTCGACTGCAAGATACCCCAACAAAAATTTATATAAATTATAAGTTTAGAACAAACTAACTTTAACAAAACGATTGTTCCGATATATATATGTATATATGGAGATTGTTATTGTGGCCACAGAAATTTCAATGAAACTTGGCCAGATTATGTGTACAGAAAACTGCTAAGTTTGCTTGACAAAAAAAAATAAAAGAGAAAGTTTTCCATACAACAAGTGATCCGATTTCAAAGAAACTTGCTCAGATTGTGTTTATATTATATAAATATAAAGAGAAAAAAATATAAAAAACTTTTGCTTAAAACTCTATTAATTTAAGGAGGAAAAAAGTAAACTAAATCAAAAAAAAAATAAAAAAATATTATTTTTCATAGAATTCTTCAGTTATTTTTTGGTTCCTAGTACTAATGGGTCTAGATGGAAAACAAATTAAAAACAGTTTCTTATGCTAAGTAAAAAATACTTAAGAAAGTTTTTCCTTTTTTTTTTCTTTTGTTTACAGAACCACAAAACAATGCAAACAGCAGCTGATGCAGCATGCAGCATGCAGCACGCATAGTACATGCCCCACTTTTTGGGTTGCAAGTTGCCAGCCATTCGTTTGGTGTGCTGCCCTCTAGGCTTACCTTTAGTTTTTCTGTCGGACTTGACGCGTTAAGAGTTTCGAGTTGGCAGTCAGTCAGTCAGTGAGTCAGTCAGTAGCTTAGTGTGTCCGTCCAGCAAGTTGCAATAAGCGACAGACAGCGACACAATGAGGTGGGACAACAGGTGGACACAAGATGGCGCTGAGACAAGACTGAGGCCGCTTAGCTTTGCCTCTGGGCTGTTGGCGAATGCATTAGCATTAGCCGCTAGCTATATACAAAGTAACCAGCTACCAGCTAACCACCATCTTGTGCATCACTTAGGAAATTGAATTTAGCAAAGAAGAAGAAGAACTGCCGAGCAGTTGCTTGCTTAAAGAATGCACCACAGATAAAGAAAACTGAGTAAGTTTTTAGAGATGGAAACGTGACAAACGTGACATGAGATGTGACACGATATTCATGTCAAAAAAAATAATTTGTTTTATTTTTTTAACTTACTTTATAGCATTGTTCGTAGTTTCTTTCCATTTTTATATCCAATTTTATATTAAGGTTCAGCATAGATAAATGACATTCTATTATGCATCTACTGTACTAATTTTATAACGATCGAACCAAAAACGCAAAAGTTATAAAGGTAACAAGTTTATCATTGATCGTTAGTATCTCGATGGTCGAGCACATACATTGTAAGCCGTGTTGTGTGTGTCTGTGCACGTGATACGATAATTGTTCAGCTCTAGGACGAGAGTAGGTAGCCCAAAATGCGTGCAAAGTTGGCAACTTTCAACGATTTTTCGGTACGTTGTCGTTGTTGCAGTTGCCTGATAAGGCTAAATAATAATAAAAAAAAAAGAAGAATAAGTAGACGAAGAACTAGAAGTAGAAAGTAAAAGAAGAAAACGAACGCGACACTTTTATCTCTGACCAAAGTACATATCAAACAATGGTTCAACCAAAAGGGACGACCACAGGGACAACTCCAGTTGTGCGTGCCACATCGAATGTCACTTCAGCAACGCGGCAAGTGCAAATTATTTTAAAACTGTTGGCAACTTGAAGCGTCACTCTCCCTTACTCTCAAAAGGTTACTGAATAATAATAATAATAACATTGTTTTTTCTCTTTTACGGATTTATCTATGAGTATTTAAAGGTGTCAGGGAATTGGTCCTGACATCGACACGTACTAAGTACATGGAGCACTGTGGAGACTGATTCCCAGCTCGTTTTTTTCCATATAATTGTATTTATTTTCATCATTTTTAATCTCGTGACCTGCGCAAGAAGTTCTCGTTGAAAAGAAAATTGAAAAACAAAATAAACAAAGAAAGAAATAACTGGCAAACAAATTAAAAAACAAATCCATTGAAATGTTAATATAACAATTTTGTCGTCAGTTTTCTGCTAAATTGGTTTTTTCTAGTACTACATCCATTAAATATGTCGTATTTGTTAATAGAAATTGTTAAACATTTACACAATCTAGTGTTGATTGTTCTTAAATTAAATGTTTAACCAACAATTTATGCGCAGTTCGAGCCGCAAGTTGGGGAAAACAAGATAACTTTTAGTGCTAAAAATACATTTAAAATATTTTCAGAATATTTTTCTAGGTAAAAGCTTAAAGACGATTTATTAAATTCAAATTACGCAAGGTTCCTTAATAAAAAATGTAGAAAATCATCAATTTATAATATTTATACACTAAAGTTAACATTGGCCGTGTTGAAATAAAGCCTCTATAAAGCAAGTATCTAAATATAATCTTACCTTGATCTTGTTCAAGGTAAAAAAAAGTAAAAAAAAAAAAGGAAGCAGCAGCAGCTATAAGCTGTGTGACATGAAACGTTTGGCTTTGGCGCACAATGATTGATTTCTGATGCAGGCGACAATCAGGCAGCTGCCATAGCTACCAGGCTGTCGTTCAAGGACACAAGAAGTCATGTTCAAAATGGTGGCAGCAGCAACAGCAGCATCCGGAAAAGCGCCACCAACGTTCGCTGCTTGGCTAATTGGACGCTTAACAAGTTGGCAGCTGGCAACTGTAGGGTTGGGCCGCTAGGTGGTCAAAAGTATGGAAAATACGTAGTTTACCTGCAGGCATTGCCAGTCAATAGGGCAAACCCCAAAATAAGTATGCTAAGCTCTTGGGCAACCAAAAAGTAATTATTTTTGATTTATGACTGGTACACACCAAACAGAAAACAACTTCCCATGTCAAGCATTAAACGGCCACCCTAGACTGACTACTTGTGTACTACTTGGTAGTAAGTCAGGTGACTACAACCTGACTACCCACTGCTACTGCTGATCTACCTCATTTGCGAACGATGTCAACGCATGCATAAAATATTCACCCAAAAAAAAAAAAAAAATCTCACGCCCCCTTCTACGAAAACTTATGACAGACAACAGAGAGCAGAGCATACGACACACACACACGCACACAACTTACAACTATGCAAATTGCGCGCTTTTGGAGCACAAAGCGCACCCAGGAGCACCAGCAACAGCAAGACGATAAGCACGACCAAAAGGGAGCTACAAATGTTACAAATATTCATAAGTGCCCAGGTAGACACGGGCAACAACAAGCGGAAGTTGATGTCGCATTATGTGTTACATACATACATACATAGCAAGCGTGGGCGTAAGGCAACACACTCTGCGTATACTTACTATTGTGACGATAGGCAGCAAACTATTTTAATTATTGCCACACACACACACACACATAAAAGTGTTGTGCAACAATGTTGTTAACTGCAATAGCTTAACATAACTCTCTCTCTGTGTGTGTGTGTGTGTAAACTATGCAACATAAATATTCACTTGCCAAAAGTTCGTTAAAATTTAGATTAATATATATTTATATAGATAAAAAGTATTAGCCTATAAATGGCCTAAATAAGAAATATTTGAACAAAGAATTTTCAGAAATTTTATTATTACAACGAACTTCGAACAAGATGCGCTTGGAAAACCCATAAAGAAATAAAGAAATATTAAGAATAAATACAAATTTTCAATAATTATCCAATTTGAGGTAATTTTTAAACAATTCTTACTAAATAATTTATTATAATAACAAATATTTATACATTTAAAAACAAATTTTTGATTTTTAAGCTCATGAACAACGAATTTCAAACAAATTTCTCTTGGAAACACACCGAAATAATTAAATAAAAATTTAGATTGAATATATTTCTAATAAATATCCAATTAATGGTCCTATTTCAACAATTTTTAATTTAATGTTTACCTTGATTAAAAAAATATTACAAATATTTATATAATATGATGCAATTTTTTTTTATTTTTAAGGTTATTTACAACGAATTTCGTACAAGATTCACTTGATTCACTTGAAAAAAGAAAAATTAATTCTTAATATTTTCCAATAAAAAACTAAAAAAAAATAATATCCTATTTAAAAAATTTACTCGATTTTTATCGATAAATAACAAATTATGATAAAATATATTTCTTATAAATACTATATAATATTTATGGTGATTTTTCACAATTCTTTATAAATAATTTCCTTGATTAATAAATTATTATAATAACAAATATTTCCTTCATACTGGAAAATCGAAAAGAAATAGATTCTGCAGATGTTCTATTGTCATGTTGTGCTGCATTTTCAAATAGATTTACAGGATATAGTATAAGTCAAATATTCTCTTATATTAAACATGTACAGACATGTAGATATGCATTTGTCGGAGGACCTGCACCAAGCAAACATTGAGAAACTTAAAGAATGGAATTTTGTTATTAAAAGCAAACTTTGCATGTGCTCATAAAATACAGAATAAAATACAAAAAGCATCAAAAAGAGTTCAAGAGAGAGACGACACACACACACAGAGAAAGAGAGAGAGAGAGAGTGAAAATAATAGAAACAGGAAAAGCAGGAAAAGCGTAACCCAATATGCAATATGCAAAAATAAGTAGATTTTTGTGCAACATTTTCATGGAAAATCTCTTATTTTCTTTATTTTTTTTTTAATGAAATTTCACATGTCAAAGACAGATCGCTTATACTAAAGCAAACTAGTGTGTGTCACAAGAGTAACTGAAAAATGACATGTGATCGATAAGAAAGATAAAAAAGAGAGAGAGAACCATAGGATAGCTTACCCATCTAACGCCCATCAACTAAACCAGCTAACAAGTCAAGTGAGTTGGTAAATGATGAAACTCAAAATGGTTTTTGCATAGTACAAAAAGGGGCAAATTGCAATTGTGGAATAGTTGTTCCAGTAGTATGAGTGAGCATGAGTGATATACGAGTTTGCCGTGCACCTGCTTGTGTCAGCTAACCCCTTACTGCTCCTGCCTGACAGCAAAGAAGCAGCTGTGAGGAGCTGCCGCTCTCTCTCCCATTTTTAGCTGGTAAAGTAAATAAAAATCCAACTAAATTGAATTTCGCAACACATTTCGTATAAAAATTTTTGCATATGCCAACTGCCACGCCCACACAGACACACATGTAACTACATACAGACATACGCACAATGTTGTACAGTTGCCATTTTGTTATTTATACCCTGTACTCAATTGTTTGACAGAGTAGTGAAAATAATTGGGTATATCAATGCAAAAAATATTTTTAATATTTTTAAATATGAAAATCGAATTATTTCATCAATTTCCTAAGGAAAACTGTTTAAGTGGTTTTAACTAAATTTGCAAGTTTTTGAACCTAAGAAAAGTATATCGAGTAAAAAATTAAAATTTTCTAAGATATTATCAGGTTGCGTGAATTAAAATTTAAGCATATTTGATTTATTCAAATCGGAATGTTTAAATATCAAAATGGATCGATTGGATCGACTTAACCAAAGTATTGAGTTGCCTGAACAGGGTATCTCAAAGTCAAGCATATATTAGATTGGATATTCTTATAAATTTGAATTTTTTTTGTTTTTTTTTTTTGGTTGATTGTTATTTTTGTTTTTAATTTATCGACATAGGAAAATCCAGGGATATACATATGTAGTATGTTGCCTGCTGCTGGTGTATGCAAATTTTGGTTGGTCAGCTCCATTTTGAGAATCATTCGGTGAGCATTTCTCGTTTTTTTTTTTTTTGGCCCTTAATCCTGACCTAGTCTCTTTAAAAACCGCAAAAACATGCCGAGATTGAAAGCAATTTGGCCAAAAACAAAAAAAATAAAATATGGGAGAAAAGTTTGATTCTCTGGATGCCATGGAAAATGTAATCGAGGGTGATGCTCTGCTTTCGTATTTACTCTTGGGAACAACCCATATTTCATTGGGCATGCTGACAGTTCCCCAAGCAATTGGCGGTGTAAGTGTTTAAAAATTCAAGCGAATGGCTAAAGAAAAATGCGTTAACACTAAATGAGTAACAGCTGATGAAGGTAGCAAATAAAACAAACACACAGAGAGAGCGAAAGAGCGACAAATTGAGAGAGAGTCCCGCTCGTGAAGTGTGTGAATAAATGCATGAAATGAATGAGTAAATAACTGGAATGACTAACTGCTATGCTTAGGTCTCTCTCTCTTTCTCTATATACGTATATCTCTCTGAGCCTCGATTTACAAATGACGAGAAGAAAGCGATGCAGCAGCAGCTGTAAAGCATCTCCGACTTAATGGGCCAAAGTATATATGAAAGGTGTGAAAACTCGTTGCTTGAGGAGCACATACACACAAAGGACAACAACGCACACGCATATGCGCATAGGACTGTATTGTGCCGTCCTTTTGGTCCTAAGGCCTGCCAGCCAAATGGCATTATCAAAATTTACATACAAGCATATCCTGATTATCCTTTAAGCATGAATTATTGAAAGCGTAAATACCGCCAGAGACGACAGTTGGCAGTCAGTCGAAGCAGTCTACACGCTACACGACCTGCACAAGCTCTTATAACAGCCAACAACTCACAGCAACAATAACAATCAGGAAACAACAACAACAAAACAACAAAACAACAAGAAAGTTGCGTTGTAGCTTTTTCAAAATGAATGACAAAATGAGTTCGAGGGAAAAACTCTCGTAAACGAGAATGGCTTAATTTTCACATGACAAACTGTAAGACAGACATTTTGAAATGAAGGTAACAAAGAGAGAGCAGCGCGGATGCGAGAGAGAGAGAGAGACAGAGAATGTGACAACAGACAACAAGAACTAAAGCGGGAATATCCTGCTGACAGGCCCAACCAACAATGACAGGACGACAATGTATGTATATTATGTGAAGTACTACTCATTACTCGAAAGTTTGGCCAAAAGTTAAAGATGTTCTTAGCCCTCCAAAAAATATTACAATAAAGAATGAATGATTGTTATATATGTACATATGTATTACTTCAACAATAGGAAAAGCTCTTAAAATATGATTTGCAAAGAGCAAAAAGTTAAAACAATATTCAAAAATTCATACACTCAACGAAAATGATGGTCGAATCCTAAGAACCAAGAATTCACTAAATAAATTATATTTATTAAATAAAGTTTTTTATTTATTTTAAAATTTAATCGTATTAAAAATAAATTTTTGAAATAAAAATTTAATCAATGATTTTGTGTTATAATTTTAGGTTAGAGCTCTACGACGGCTGCACATTCAAGTGGCCCAAGGATACCAAGCTACGAAAGCAACGTCACTTAACGTTCGACATGTATACGCAACGAATATGACGCAAATTAGGAAAGAAGCCAAAAAGAAATTAAATAAATTTTAAAAAAATAAAAATTAAATTAACATTTAATATATAAAAATTAAGAAATTAACCTAAAAAAGTTGATTTGTAATAATTTGAAATGTTTCTTATTTTTTTTTCAAACTACTAAACATTTTCGTCAAGTGTAATCTGTAGTGTGAACAGAGAATTCTTGCAGCTAAAGTTTTGCTTTGTGCTAAATCTTGAGCAAATCACGTCACCGAAATAGTCTAAAATTCACATCCGCTTAGACTTGATGGCACCACACACACACACACACACATACACTTGTACTTGCACTACATACATGTATGTATGTGTATGTCTGTGTGTACTATAAGTATATTCTTAGATAGTCAAAAGATACAATTGCAATAGATTTCTGAACTCTTTCTCAAGCACTCACTTGGATAAATAGTATTATGTTATGTTTTCATATTGTTTGTATTTTGTGAGAGAATTCTTGTCTACTGTTTTAGGTTTAGATGCCATGTATGGTGTATTGTATTGGTGAAAATCCTGTTAAAAGTTTACCATAAATCCTATTTACATATTTTGTCATAGTCTGTCTGTCTGTAGAAGGCTTTGGCTATCTATTGCCTACCAAACAACAGTTTGATGTCTGTCTTGTGTCATCAGATTTACATTTACATTCAACCTAACCAAACTTTTTTCCATCATATCAATTGTTTAGGCAAATAAATCATAAGACTTCCTACAGGACCAGAGGACAACAGGACTGACTGAGTGACTACCTCTATATAACCAAATATCTATCTGCAACTAAGCCCGAAGACAACAGTCTTTTTATTTTTTTTTTTTTTTTTGGCTTAAACCATTGTTGTTGATGTTGACCTCGTTTTCAGTTCATTTCGGCTAAAATTGTGTGTGCTGTGTCGCCTTGGTCGTTGCTCGGTCTGCAGTGTTTCCTTCCTGACATCCTTCCTGGTCCATCCTACTTTAGCAGCGCAGCATTTTAGTAGCATTCAACTTCGATTAATGTTGCCAAACGGCAACGCATTGTTCTCTTAGCTAACCATATTCGACCTATTCCTTCTCCCTTGTGGCTTTACTTTACTTTACGATTTGTTTACCAGTCAGTCATCACATACACACACACACACACAGAGAAAGAGAGAGAGAGAGAGAGAGATACTGTAACACAAAAGTTACTTAGGGCCAGTTGTGAAAACGTTAAGTCATCTCATCCAACGACTTAACCACATCCTCAAGCTACTATCTCAGTCTCTCTCTCACCGCATCCTTATTTGCAAGTTTTTCGCCACATTTGTTATGCTAAAGATTTACTTTGCATATGCTTTCTTAGGCCCATTGTAACTTTGCCATGGCCCAATATTTTAAATAATTGCCCACTGTCCGCCACCTTTCCGTTCGGTTTGGTTTGGTTCCGTTCAGCCCCTCTCATTGTCTATTGATCGTTTAACATTAACTGATGGATAAATTGATGTATCAATGTATATAATATATCTTTTATCTGATATATATGCATATATATAAACAATGATATAAAATTGTTTTTCGATATATAAGACAATTGAAATTGAAATTTTCTTTTAAATTGCGATTTTGCAATTTGAAATGGATTATTTGCATTTAAAAAATATGTATCTCTGTTAAGATACAAATATATACTTGAAATATATATATAATATAGCTTGTACTGTCATTTTAGCTTTATTTTATTGGCTCGAAACAAGCTACAAAACAATTGAAAACAAAAAAATGATTTTCTTTTTGCTTTGGCTTATTCGATTTTTTCTTTTAAATTATCTTTTTAATTTAAATAAATTAAATAATAAAAAAAATCCCAAAAAGTATTTTTAGATTAAATTATTTGTTCAATTTAAAAATAAAAAAAAATTAAATTAAATATAAAATAAGCTAAATAAATAATTGAAAAAAAAATTAAAAATTAAATTCTTTTTGAAAATTATGATCCCAAAGTCAATTCTCAGTACAAAATAAATATGTAAAAATAATCTTTTGATAGTTGTTGTCCTTTTCACCTTTCCGTTCTACTGTTTTGTTAACCAACAAAAAGTGGCAACACTGCACAGCACTAAATAAATATATGTAAAGTGTGTTGGTGTGTGTGTGCGTGTGTTTTGAATTGTTTTGCTGCCAGTTATTATATTTTTTTTTCAATTTGAATGTTACGTATACGCGGCATATAACCAAATGGAGGGAAACACTCAAATGCAGCTCCCAAGTGGCGTCTTTTGGGAAGAAAAACGAAGAAAAAAATAACGAAAAATGAAATGTTCGCTTGTAAATCAAATGGTTACATTCAAACCATTGCTCAGCAACCTATACAGGCACAGTCACACGCACACACACACACACAGATACATGGCATATGCATAGCTTTTGAGTTTTTGTGGCATGCCCTGAAAAGCACGCAACACATTTTGGCCAAACTCAATTAGTTGCCATTTTGTAGTGCGTGGTAAATTTTTGTTCTCTTTTTTTATTTTGGTTAAATAAAATGTGTGTGTGTTGAGCTGGCATTTGAAGAGTGAGAGACAGAGAGAGGCAACAAAGTCAAGTGGTCATTGCCTAGCGGCCCCCGGTGCTCAATACAAAGGCATGCTGCTGCCTGCTCGTCTGCCTGGCAGTTCAAGTCGCACTTGAAGCTCAAAGCTTCAATTTCAACTATGCCACATTGTGGTACGTAGACTTTGATTCCCAAGAGTTGGGTAACTGAAACAACTGAAATTCGCTCTCTCTCTCTCTCTTTCTGTGTGTGTGTGTGTGTGTGTGTGTGTGTGTGCGGGTGGTCCATACGCCGGCTTATGCATACGCACATATATACATATGACAGCCCCCCAAAGGATGCTCAGCTTTCACTGGGAACGTGCTGCTAGTATGTAGTACGAGCCACTTAACAAACAGCAGACAGCAAACGATAACAATAACCACAATAATAACAAAAGCAATAACAAGCAAACCACCACGAAACTTTAATACTCTATTCAAAATCTCTCTATTTGTTGCAGCACCGACTAGTTAAATATGACTGAGAAAGCAGGGTATTATCGAGTGTTTAAAAAAAAAAAAAGGATGCGCGATTTAGCCTTTTTTTTCTTGTTCGTTGTTGGTTTCACATTTATGTTCATTCGAAGCAGGGGCCAGCTTACGTAAAGTGAAGTGAAATTCATATAATCGTTATTATTTAAAATGTTGCCATATACATACATACCTTACAAACTGAAATCTCTCCGAACATATTCACACCCACAAACGCACACATAAAACGTTAGCAACATTGCAAAGGACGCGTCACAAATCTCAAAATGTTTTCAGCTGCCTTTTTGGGTTCGTTTTTTTTTGAGGGGGGAGGGGAGGGCATTCTCAATGCTATTAAAAAGTTTCGCGAACAGGAAAAACGCCTACAATAACAATAACAACCACAAGCAGCAGCAACAACAGAAGAAAAAAAAGAAAATAATAATTTTTTTTATGATGATTTTTCGCCTGAATTTTACGCATTTTCTTGCCTCGACTGCGGCTGACAGGGCAAACACATTGAAAAACCGCAAAACCGAACTGAAACAGAGAATGAGGTTAGATACGAACAACAACAGTTTTTTGCAGTTGCGAGGGTTGCCGCAAAAATAAACTACAAATTTAATCATTTTGTTATGCAATTATAGCAAAATTAATATATTTAATTTTGTAATTAAAATTCCATAAATTAGCTGACTGAAATTTGGAAGAAAAAAATTCAATTTATAGAATAATCAATAAGTTCTTTAATACAAATACATAATTAACTATTTTATTATTATTATTATTATCATTATTTCCTTGCGTTCTACCTCTGAATTGTAACCTAACATTTTGTCTGCTGAATTTTTTGCTTTTGATTTTTATTTATTTTTATTGTCCTTTGCGCGTTTTACACATTTTTCATTTCCCTACTCAACATCTTTGCTCTTGTTGTTCTTGTTGTTGTTGTTGTTTTATGCTTTTTCTGTCTGTCTGTGTTTGTTTGTTGTTTTTTTTTTTAGCTTTCATTGTTTTGTGTTGCAGCAATTAAAATTTTTATGAGCAAACAAATTTTCGTTCACAACAAGTGCAATAAAATAATAATAAAAAAATATATGTGCCAACAAATTCCTGTACAATAAAAAGAAAGAATGAAACAAAAAACCAAAAAAAAAACGAAAAATGAAAATGTGCTAATTGGTTAATTGAGTGTGTGCAGGTGAGGTTTACCTTCTAGTATAAAAAAAAATATATAAATGTTCATATATTCATAGCCAAGTAAATACTACGAATATTTCTATTTGAACTCAAGTCTATAATATGTAATCGTAGTGATAATTTATGTATAACTAATTAATCTTTATCCATAATCAGACAAACTAACACAATACAAACACACAGCCTGCCAACTGCATGTGGCTCACAACACAGTTTACAAAATTATCTAACACTTATGCTTGATATCGATAGTCTTCAGTCTTAATACTGAACGATCAACGAGTCAGTCTTGTGTGAGCTATTGAGCTGAACGGACGTGGCAAGAGACGAAATAAATACAAACTGTTGTGAAGTAATAGGAAATTGTGAAAAACATTGAATTAGAAAACTGAATAAATATTAAAAGATACTTTCCAAGTCATCTAGAATATTCATTTTGGATATTTTCATATTTTCCAGGTTTTTTAGTATTTTATTAATTTATTTTTTTGGCTAGATTATTGATCTATAGCGTCCTAGACTTAGAACCTATGCAAACACTTTACTTGGATTATATATTTCATTTTAACAACTTGATTTATGCTTTAAGTGAGTAGTAAAAGAATTGAATTAAAGTAATTTAAATAGTCAACGACTAAATAAGCTATTTACTTTGAAAACACAATCAGACTTAACTAAAATTATGGAATTCTTAGTAAACGATAAGAAATTGGCGATTAGTCTTTGTTGTAGACATGTTTGTATACCCTGCACCCATTTAAATTTGAAAAATAAGGATATTATAAAAATCTCCAAAAGTATGAACCAAAAATTAAAAAAACACATCGCAAATCCTATACGGAATATATAGATTCTTGATAAGAACAATCATTCGAAAAAAAAATCAAATTTTTAGTATACAAATCAATACCAATTCAATTTAAAATTCTTTCCTTATCGCTAGATAAGCTTTGTTCCTGGAAGCAGGGTATCTTGCAGTCAAGTCTATCTCGACTAGAGCATTCTGAATTGTTTCAAATTGCCATCGCTGATGTCTGTTTGAGGCGTCAGCTGGTGCACTGCGGACAAAGGCGTTGACACGCCCAAAAAACACAGTCAGCAGCAGTAGCAGCAGCAGCAACTCGACAGGCCGAGCTAGTTGTTAGTTTAAACTGATTTGCAGTGTTTGACATGGTCATAAAAAACAACGAGCACAAAGATGGCAGTGGCCATGGGGTCAACATCAGTGATGCCAGATTAGCCAACAAATAAATGATAAGAATATTTAGCTGATTTTTTTTATAAAATTTAATTAATGATAAATAAAATAAAATATCATTTTGATCAAGCCAAGTTACTGTCTTATTATCGCAGTTGATTAATAATTATATAAAAATTGTCAACTAACAAAAAGTCAGGCAACACTGGTCAGCATAGGACAGAAACTGAGCTAAGTTGAGCTAAACTGGATTGCAGAAGATATATACATAATAGTACATAGTAGTAGTAGTAGTCATAGAAGTGGTAGTAAAAGTAATATGTAGAAGTATTTAGTTGTGGACAAGAGGGCAATGCTATGCACAGGTCAGATCAGAGCTACGGAGCTTCGTTTAAAATCTGTTTGTTCTTTTCTTTCGCCTTTTGCATCTCACACGCTCACATTGAGGCTTCATCTAAATTTTTTGGGTGTTTTGCTGCTTTATAAGGTTGGGGCGTAGTAGTGCGGACTTCAACGCCTGCCGTGTCCTGGTGGTCATTTCACTAATCTCTTCATTTTGCTCATCGCTGCAAACGTTTTTTCCCATGTTTACAATTTATTTGGCTTGTTGTAGTTGCCTTTATTGTTCATGATGTTATTGTTGTTGTTGTTAGCTCATACGCCCTATTGTCTATACAATTGGGCCCTGGTTTTTGGCCCTTTGTTTGACCAAAGGAGCGCAACGTGCAGCGTCTCTCTAATGTTAAGTTCACTCATTCATGTTGGTCCTCAACACAACACGGAACACGAACACTATATATGTATATAAACAAATAGTAGGACGAACAAGAGAATCCCTAACCATGATAGGATACCACATTTAAAAGCCGCCTCCTTTGAATTTTTCGGCTGCTGTCTTTCAGTCGGTCTGTCTCTCAGTCGGTCTGGTCTGTCTTTCTTGAATATTATGCCAGTGCACGTCTGGCAAAAGCTGCTATTTCAGGACTGACAATTAAGTAAAACGATTAAAATGCAAAGTAGTCAACGCCAATGGGCCAATGGGCCAGAAAATTTGTTGTAAGGATATTCAGTTGATGCCACAAAAAACAAATCCCTTCTTCACCTTACTTACTCTAACAACAGTATAAACATTCAATAGTTTAATTTATACAACAAATAACTGCCATTGATAACTAAATAGTTATAGTTGTCGTATAAATATATACTCGTATATCGAAAATAATTGTTTTCTATTTAATATGTAAATCGGGGAAAATTGGGAAGTGAAAAACAGCATTTCCATGTGACGAAGGCAGCTCAAAAATAATATTAAATATATAAAATTCTCATTATTATTATTATTATTATTCACTTTTTGTCAATTTTCCTTCTTTTTTTTGTGAATTATAAAATTTATTTCTCTGTCAAATGTTGTAAAAATGCTTGAAATAGATTTATTGATTTCAAAAGGTAATTAATTTATTGCTTTTGGCATTTATTATGCATTTTGTTGATTTTCAATTATTATTTATCTATTTTTTATATGCAGTTCATTAAGAAACTCATTAAATTATGATTTTTATCACACAGAGTTCAGTGTGTCAAATGCAGAAAATAACTTTAAAAATCTATAAAATTCAAGATTTCTACCAACACGAGTTAGCTTTTGACCTAAATTTCATATATTTAATTATATGTAATATAATAGGAACACACAAGTTTTTGCATTCTATCTTTAATCAAGTTAATTGCATGTAAATAAAATGTACAAAATTATAAGGGAACCCCATTTTAAGGACATGTTAACCTTCGTTTATAATTATTTCTACTAAAAATGTATTTTATTTCAACATAAAGACAATTTTCAATTTAATTTTGTCATCGTTTATAATTTTTTGTTGCAAATCGAGCATTTTCCTTCAAATGATTTATTACAAAAAGTTTAATTTAAACCAAAACACGTATCAATGACCTGTGCTACATATCGTTTTATCGAAATCAACCTTGGTAATCGATAAATTTATAATACACACAACGAAATTCGATCTAAAATGTTTTGTATTTAATTTATGTTTATGGGTCATATTACACTTTACAACCAATAATATTAATAATTTGCTAAATAATAAGCTTTTGCACATAATTTATTTAATTTAAAGCGCTTACAACGCAATTAACATAATTTGATTGCCCTGATTTTATAACAGCTATCGAATATATTCGATAGTTAGTTTGTATTTACACCCTCTTCACCAGTGACATGCCAGCTCCGTCTCCTGTCATATATCCAGAAGGTATGTCACCTGCTTTTCTGAT
>JBANCX010000069.1:0-42703 GCA_037040065.1 Dettopsomyia nigrovittata
TTGGTCGACATCGCTAGCACTTGAATCGGGGTATCTCGTAGTCGAGCACACTCGACTAGAGCTTCCTTACTTGTTTAATCAATGATCTAGTAAAATAAATCATTAATTTTAATAATATAATTAACCAAAATTGAAACTTGTATAACAATCCCAGACTTGACATTAAAATAAATGAAATTATAATATTATAAGTATTATAAGCAGTTTTCTATTAAAAATATTTATTATATAGATAGATATACTCAGATAATATATCATTTAAGAAGGTTCTCTCTTTAAAATACCACAGAAACGTGACAAAATTCAAAATGCTTGAAAACAAACAAGTGAAAAATTCAAATGGGAAATTCAAAAAGAAAAAAAAAAAATAAATCAGACAGGTGCACAACATACATATTGCATGCAATTAATTAATTTGCAGGCAATGAAAATTATATTGCCAAAAATTATTATTGCCAGCAATTCGTCTAAAACATGTTTCACATAAACGACAACAAAATAAATAAAAAAAAAAAACAAAAAAAATAACGTGTGAAACATTTTTTGGTTTATTTCTTTATGTTTTTTTGTTGTATTTTTGCAAAGTATTTTGTCATAAAACACCTGACAGCTGTAGGTAATTTGAGCGTTTTGTGAGGCTGCTGCTGCTGCTGCTGGTGTGTGGTTGACAATCTGCAATTGATTAACGTGGACTTTAAATTGATGCATTTTAACCAGTTTAGCAGCAGTTTTGTGGTAATACTCTTTATACCCTCCATACCCTCTCACTGCCATCTGTATTAAACTTTTTGGATGAGGGTTACTTTTACGGGTGTTACTCACACACAGTACGGACTTCATTCATTTGTAGGAAGGAAGCAAGGGGGAGTCGGTCGAATGGGCGTTACTTTTAGCATTTTGACAACTTATTTGAGGCACGTCAATTACCGCTACCCACATAGGCTGACAGTTGCAATTAAAATGCTTACAAAAAATATATTTAACAAAAAAGTTGTTGCAACTCTACTCAACTATTTACAAGTCGTTTGTTGGCTTGTTTAATAGACATGTAAACTGCAATTAAAACACGCGCAACCCAAAGAGCCACCAAAATATTTTGAGCGTTGCCTGGCTTGTTGTTAGTTACTTTTTTTTTTTGTATTTATTTTCTTAATTAAAATATTTAAGCACGCAAATAGTAGGCCTGGCCAGTTGGCTAGTTTACAACCAGTTGACCAGTTGTTAGTTAGCCAAAAAGAAGTCTTGGTTGCTTGCTTTTTTTTTTAAATAAATAAAAATTTTCAACTTGGGCGTGCCTCAAAACCGCTGCTGCGGCTTTAATCAAAGTTTTTTGCCAGCGGGGAATCAATCATTTGAAATTTAAACGTCATCGTGCGTCAGAAAACTCATAAGACAAAAACTACAACAAAAAAAAACAACTAAGAAAGCTCTAATCGAGTGTACCCAACTACGAGATACCCCGATATAAGTGTCGAAATATTCATTAGTTACATATAATAGCAACAACTATTCAAACCTATGCAGTTCGATCATTGCTAAGACGCTAGCCCTGTCTACGTCGCTGCTAGCGCCTTGGCTCTGCAACCAAGCTTGTTTGCTTTATAATACTTACAATTTTGGTCCGATCGTTATCAAATTGGTACAGCAGATCAATATTACGATAAGAATTTTTTATGCTGAGCATCAAGGTCACTGGTGATACATTGCACCTGTTATTCGACTTTTTCGATTGTGCGCGTTGTGGGTGTGGCATTTAAATTTTTCGATGTAGATCAAACAGTCATAAGCTTATTAGTATACATTTCGTGTTACATGACAATTGATGGAAAATCGTACCTGTAAATGGTTCTTTTTTCTATTTAGGGGGTTAGTAGGGGATATCTACGCGATATAAATGAACATGGATATTAAACTTAGTTACTGTAGCTCTTATAGTCTCTGAGATCGACGCGCTTATGGATATAGATCGACGGACAGGCCTATATCGTCTCGGCTGTATATGTATATGTATATACTTTATGGTGTCGGACTCCTTCTGCCTGTTACATACATTTTCACAAAACTATAATACTCCTTTTCTATTTTCAAATGGATCAGGGTATAAAAAAACCCGGCAACAGCCAACAGCCAACAGTCAACGAGCAACATGCGAGCTCAAAGTCCTACTTGGAGGAGGCCTGTTGTGAATGCGAATGTGGCGTGTCCGAGTTTTTAGACTCAAATGTTATGCTGTTGCTGACGATCTTTCTGCCAACATTTTTGGTCAAAACCAAAGCAATTCCACAAAAATATATATATTTCGTTGTTGTTGTTGTGTCTGTTGCTTGTTGCTCTGCTTTTTTATTGTTGTTAAATGAATGCCACGCGAAAATTAATGCGTGTGGCCAACGCCATCAGCATCGCCCCCTGCTTATCACTGTCAACCATCTACTAAAAACTGAGCTTAAAGTCAAAAAATATAAAAATTCAAGCTTAAGCTTGAACCAAAACCAACAAACACAAAAATAATAAAAAACTGGAACTAAAACTCAAACATAAAATGTTTCTTTTAAAACTGGAATTGTGGTGCTTCAAACTGACAGAAAATATGTTTTTTCTGTTTTTTTTTTTTTTTTATTTCAACTTAATTTATTTGCTAAATATCAATATAAATTTTATTATTTTAAGTTGTAAAAATAATTAATGCGGCTGTCGCACGCTGCCTTTTTGTCTTTTGTTTTATATTTTATGTTAAACATTTGAATAGATTTTTAATAAGTGATAAACATATCCAAATGACAATTTTAGAGTCGATTAATTAATTAAATACCAATTGGAATTCGCACACTCACAACATAACATAAATAAAATACAAACAAACATACATACATACATATAAAATTGATTTAAATTTGTTGTTTTATTTGTAAAATAAATGAGAACATTTTGTAAATAGAAATAGAAATTTCAATTTACAAAAGGACAAAAGTAACGACTCAATTGAATGCTATTAACAAGTTACACAACAGATTATACATTAAATTTGTAAGCTTCTTAGCAAAGAACTCAAAAAAAAAAAATTTCTTACGTAACTCAGGTAACATAATTGATTAAATTGATAAAAATTTCTATTTCATTGGAAAGGTAATACATATAACAGACATAAGTGCTTATTAAAAATAAGTAAATTCTTTGATTTTATATAACTTGAATTATTAATTTATCCCAAAAAAAATGATGTAAACTTTTGCATTCTCGAATTATGTAACTCTCATAAATTAAATAATTCGCTTCAATTTAATTTTAATTATGGAACAAATTTATTAATGATCTCAACCACTCATCTTAAGAAAAATAATTTTATTAAGAACTTTTTTTAATTAATTAGAGAATTTTCATCTGGAAATCAAACTTTTGCTACTTGACAAGCAAATTAACATTATTAATTTTTTCTGAGTGTAACAGATAAATACGTTACGGATAACGTTAACGTCACAAATACATATTGTATCAAATTTTTAAAGAATGTGAGGAAAGTATAAAATAATGAATATGTTTAAAAAAAAACAATATCCTAACTTACCTCTGAAAATCCAATTCTTTTGCCTGCAAAGATAAAAAATATTACGTTAAAATAAAAATTTATTGTTAAATAATTTAAATACGAGCACATGTTAATAATAAACTTATAAAAAAAAGCAGGAAAACGCAAAAAAAAATCAGAAAAACGTAATATGAGAGAAACGTAAGAACAAAGAAACAAAACTTCATACAGAGATAATATAATCAATCATTACGTAGTTTTATGTCGTAAATGTATTATAAACCATATTTTATATCCTTTCCAGTATCTGAAAGAAAAAAAGCTCTTCAAGAAAACATTTTTATTGCCTTTTTTTTCCTATTAAATTCCATGTCCTTTCTATTGAATGTCCTTGAAAATGTCGTTTTACGCACTACGTAATAAATATTTATTTATTTGTTACGTATTAAAACGCATGTCTTAGATATCACGTCATATCCGTTGCATGATTACGGCACATTCTAAAAATATTTTGTGTTTTTTATCTCACGGCTTACGTTACGCTTCCCATGAAACGATTTTAGGTTCAATAGTTGAACTCTTTTTAATTGATCTTGATTAATCGCACACCAGGCGGCTCCATATCAACTCCCAAGCAGTCCCAAGCAGTCCAACCGACTGCCACACACACTCTCTCTGTCAGAAAACCATTAATTACAGTTTAATTGCCAAAAAACAAAAACAAAATAAATAAATATAAAAAATAAGCTATATGTAGACTTTAGAGCAAGAGTGAAAGAAAGACTAGGGAGAAAAAAAGACGTTAATAGTTTTGTCTTATCAGCATAAACCGTTTCTCCTAATTTCATTAGTTTAATGGCGAACTATAGCCAATCCCCAAGTTAAAAAACAGAAGAAGAAAAAAAAAACCAAACAAAACCAAACTAACAACAAACAAGCTACCAAACTACGCAAAACGTGCAAAGCGGCAAGAAAAAAACAACAAAAACCAAAAAAAAAAGAGAATTGTTAACAATTGTGAGAATAAATTGCTAAATAATTAAGTGGATCAACGGCCCAGGTCTCAGACTCCGACTCCGACTCTGACTCTAACTCCAACTCCGATTCCAATTCCAATTCCGACTCTTGAGACTTCAACTTGGACTCTAAAGAAGTAGTTTTCAAGACAGAGATAGACTCAAATTGCATATGATTAATTAAAGGAAATAAAAAAAAAAGCTGACGACGCGAATGAGTAGCAGAAAAAAAAAATATACAAAAAATATACAAAAAACACAAAAAACGCAAATGAATAAACGAACAACAAAATCTTTTTTCTTTAATTAATATTGAAGTAAAGTGAATTTCAGTAGCGGGCTAAAAGAAACAAAGACAGGAGGCGTTTTTCAACTCATTAACGTTCAAACGAATTCATTTACATATAGCATATTTATATATAGACCCTCTGAGCTCAACCTGGGCTCAAATTAATATTCCATGGCCAAAACATTTTTTTTTTCTTTCTTACTGTAATTCGGAAAATTTGAAACGCTTAAGAAACGAGCTGAGAAATGGTCTCACACACAATTTGAATGCACACTGTTCCAAGTGTTTTTTTTACCTATATTCTTATTGTTTTTTTTTGTCTAAATGATTTTTTTTTTATTTTATTAACATTTTGCGCCAGGTACACATCTGACGGGGGAGTCGGGGCCAACGTTACAACAGGAATAGGGCGCAAACACACTCACACGCATGCCTTCTTGGCATTTGCTGTGTCACTGTATGAAAAAAGAGACGCCGGCGCATAGTTTTAAAAAATTTGTGTGAGAGAGAGAGCACAAGAGCTAAAAGGGACTTTATTTCGATACGATACGATCCGTTCATTTCATTTCGTTCCGTTGTGATCTTGAAACTGAGAGAACCGAGAACCGGGCGTCAACTGCATGCCATGCGTAAATGCCAAGCGACCCTCGGTGTCCGCCTCTTATCTTCTGGTATTCATCTTGAAAATTGTTTCTAGTTGAAGTTTGCCTTTTAATTGTTAGGCGCAAACAGCCGACCGACTAAATTAAATTTATATACAGCCTGTTTGAAGTTGTTGGTTCCATGCGGTTGCGTGTCTTGGCCTAGGTCTAAAAATTAACCCCCGGAACAAACGTCCTCAACAGCAACAACAGGAACAACAACATGACCGTCACATGTCACCCAATGAGCATGTGCAGCCTTTTAGGTTGAACCAGCAGGTCAATAAATTCCTCAAAGTGAATTATTAGAACATTTTTATTATATTAAAAGTTCTAGCAATGTATATATCTCACATAATTAGCATAGTTATAGGGGTTATCTATATAGGAAATTTCATCTCTCTCTCTCTCTCTGTTGCTCAGGGTTGTATTTTTCCTTTTTTGGGGCTGCAAACTGTCTAATTTTTCACTCAACTGTCCACATTAGAGCATAAAAAAATTTATTAATTTGTTCAATTCAACTGACAAATGATAAAAAGCTCGAAAAAATTAATGAATATATCTATAAAAGGTGTCATTTTAATTAGATCAGGTTGGTGGGGTGGTAAAAAAAAAACTGTCTAACGACTAGGGAAGGTTGACATATCAACAGATATGCATAAATTAAAATAGTTAGTAAATAAATGTATTTAAATTTTTTGTTAACAATACTATATGGTTCGTTAACATTAAATAGAAAGCTGCATGAATATAAAATTAAAATTTTGTTTCTTTTTGTTGGATAATTAAAATACAAAAAACATAGATAACATATTGTACATGATTATAAAAGCTGAATAGATCGGAATTGTATGAAATAAATGTTTTGGAAACGTAATAATTAATAAATAATATATATAATAAATAAAAAAGAATTAATATTAATAAAATTCCAATCAAGATTTAAAAAAAAGTGAATATCATTATCAAAATACCTTTTTTGACATATTTCAAATACATTTCTAATCGAAAATTGATTGTAAATCTTAAGAACTAAGAGTAAAATGCTAAATTATTAAGGTTTTTATGCTCTAATTCCATATTATTTGAAATTTCTTAATTAAATGTTTATTTATTGCATAAAAATTTAATTTTTATTTTAAAAAAAATCTCTTGATCGTTGAAAAATTTGTTTTTATATATGTAGGAACTTCAAATAACTCAAAAAATTCAAGCTATACTTGTGAGTCGAGATTATCATTCTCCTTTAAAAAAAAAAATTTGTTTTATTTTTTTTTTTTTTTTGGAAAATCATACACATAATTAACAAATTTTCGAAAAATTCTTTATTTAGTTCCCAAGCATTTAATGTGCAAATTGAGTGAAATGAATACAAATAAGTTATTATTGTAGATACTTCTTCTTTTTCATCTTCTTGTTCAACTTGTTGATGAGCTCTTGTTTAATTTATAGCTTTAATACTAATAACAATCGATTCATAAACACAACACACACATTTTCCAACACTGTAAATTACCATATCAAATGAAGTCTTCTGCATCATATGATACTGAATGCAACTGCAAGCTTTGTTTCTAATAGCGCTCTTTGTTTAGCATGATAAACCTTTTTCTATTTTTTTTTTTTTTGGGCTATTGTTAGATAGCTTCCCAAAAAAACTCCCAAAACCCCTTAACCTTCACTTAATATTTTGTTTAACAAAAAAGAGCGCCATTTAAGCCGCTTGTTGTACCCTTCAATAGCTCTCTTGTCGTTATTTTGTTGTTGTTGTTCGTCTTTTCACAGCTCAACACAAAAGCGAAACATAGACACGGGAATGTCTCCAGCCGTGAGGACACGATCGATTTAACAAAATAAAGAAAGATAGAAGAAAAAATATAATAAGAAAAGAAAAACCGTTCAAATACTCGTATGTTGCCCAACAAAATGTTATAAAAGAAAAGTTTTTTTTTTATATTTTCCTTCTCTTCATTTTTTTCTGAAAAGTTTCATTAGTTCGATGGTTGGTTTGTTTGTTACACCTGATCTTGGTTAGAGCATTATTTCATATACATATGCACAATGGAACGAACCCACAGGAGGTACTACATGTGCATACATCTAACTATTTTGAAAAGCTAAAAACTCAGTCAAAGCAATACAACAATAGGTCAGTTCAAGTTAAAAAAAAAAAATACAAAAAATAACAAAAATAACAAAAATGTTTCTTTTTCTAGCTCAGGCCCATTGTAAGACGGATGTGCGTACATTTTAGGGTTCATTGCGTTCAACACCGCACAAGTTGTTCACATTCACATGACTTGGCAGATGAAGCGCAGTCAGAAATATGCAAGACAATTAAACAAATTAACCAAAAAACATAACAGCAACAACAACAACAACAAAAACAATGAATAGGCCTGCCCTGTACTGGCTTACAGCAATTTTACACATGAGAAAATCGAAGAGCATTGAAAGCCATTAGCCATTAGACCCCGTTAAGAGCCCTATTGTAGCTACATACATACATACATAGCTGTGCGGGTGTAACCAAACTGTCAGCTGTTTGGTTAGATGTAAAACCTCCCGGTTTTTGAGGTAATTAAGTTTTTTGAATGTTACTTTCCAAATGTTGTTGGAACCCTTTTAGTTTATTATACAATATTATTATATTTATTTTTTTTTTTTTTGAGCACATGTGCACAAGAAGCCAATAACTCCCAGACAAGTTGCAAGAGTCGCATCTAATTTCACGGCTGTTAGCGAAAGGGCCATGGCCAAAAAGGTCGTTTAAGATGCACACACACACACACACACACTATCCATTTAATATGCAGGTTACTCCAATAGAGAGAAAGATAGACTTTTATTACTGACAACAACAAAAGCGAAAACAAACTGATCAGAAAAGCAAAAAGAAACAAGTACACAGCCATTGGACGAGAAAGTTAAATTATATGAATACCCTTTCCAAAATTTGAAATCAGCAAGTTTTATCAAATTCTTTCCTATTTCGCGTCGCGACACTGGTTTGGTGTTGTTGGCCTACTTAAATGTGCAGCCGTTGTACAATTCAACGTTAGAATGTTGAAAAATATAAAAAAAAGCTCCAAACTAAGTCTAAAAATTATAAAATATTATACAAAATAGTATAAAATTTTATTTGCTGCACTTCAAAGATTCTATTTAATCTCACTTCGATAACTTTGTAAACGAGACTTTTAATTAACAAATAGAAAATAAATAAAATTCGTATGTAAAAAATTAACTAGTCGAAAATTATAGGAAAAGCTCCAAAGTAAGTAAAGAAATAATATAATATTATAAAAGAGAATTTTACTAAATAGTTATATTTATAAATATTTTTTTTGGACATATCACGTTATAAAGTACAACTACTCTCATTCAATACACTACTAAAAAAGCGTACAAAATTTGATACTTCTAAAGAGAGAGAGAGAGAGAGAGCCACAAAGTTCAGGCATCAAATAGCGACAAAGAAAAGTCATAAAAACCTTTAATGATGTCACAAACGCAATAAAAATGCAATAAAATGTCAAAATTATTGAATTTACGATACGAAACAAGTTCAAAATAACAATAACAACAACAACAACAATAATAATATGAGACAACAACAATAACAACAACAACAACAACAACATTAAAATGCCAGAGTTTGCTTTGAAGGCGCAGAGACAATTTCAGAAAACACCTCTGCAAACTCTTCTTCTTTCATTTTTGTTTTTTTTTTTGTTGTTAACTCTTTCATTCGCCTGGATGGGTTATAACATTATGTTCCATTGTTATTTTTGTTGTTATTCCTTAATGCTGTTGTTATTGTTGTTGTGCGCTGTAGCGTTGCATGCACTGAATGTGCGTGCTTTTGGGGCAAGGTGTCGCACTGCGAACTACTCTACCATAACCTTTACTCATTTAAATAAATTTTAGTTTAGTATTATTTTTAGTATTTTTTTTTTTAGAATATTTTGGTTTAACATGTGATCATCTCCGTCCACTTCGTTTGTATTTTTTTTTTTTTTTTTTTTGAAAGCAACGAAGCATCGAACCGATTGATTGTTATCTAAAGTGAAATCAAATTGAGTTTCCATTGTTGACCCGTTGACAAAAAAAAAATGAAAATAATTCCCGCTGCTTCGTACAACACTTTTCCTTGCAAAGGCCCGCGCGCGGGACACATAAAAGATGATTTTTGTTTAGGGAACTGAATGGTTCCAGAGCGTCTGCTACGGGTGTATCATGTTATGGGGTTAAGGATCAGAAAAAAAAAACTGTTTGAGTAATGGACTACATGCGTTGCCACATTGATAAGTCTGATTGTGTTTTGTCCCAAGCAATTAACATATTTATAACATAGACACAATGTCTGCAAAAGTGCTATAACATACTATAGATATACCAAAGACCCAGATCCCAGAGCTCTCTGTTGCAGACTGTTTGACTGTTGCCTTGATTTTGATTTAACATTTGGGAGCGCACTACTTTGGGACACCAGTCAGTTGTTGTATCCTTTTTGGCATGCAGGTCGCCTCACATCATCGCTAGCTGGCTGTTTTATATGCAGGCATGAGCGGGCATACTAATTAGCCCGAGGGCATCTCAAAGTATGCGCTGTGCAATGGTTTGATTTACTTACCGAATCAATAAAAGTGTTGCTTCTTTCGTGTCTTCTTTCAATCTACCCTCTCCCAGTCCGCTCTCTCTCTCTCTCTCTAAAAGGGAAGCATTAAACTCACATTGTTTATGTGGCCAAGCGAGCCAACTGACGTGCTCAAAAAAAAATAAAATAAAATAAAGGTTGTGGCAAAGGTATTTGGTACTGGCCCTGGGAAGATTTAGCTCCAAAAATTGAAATTTGAGTGCAAAGACAGGTCTTTAATGAGCAGACAATGTTCAATGCGTAGCATGGAAGTCTAGCAGATGGTTTTGATATGATGTGAATATATTTATACAGAATACCAAAATAAAGACGAAGTAAAAGACCAAAGAATACCAAATTTCTAAGGAACATACGAAACAAACTATTAAAATGTATTTTAATCAAATCAATTTGTTTGTACTTATCATAAAATGGTAGAGTATATATGAGAATTTAATATCTTTGATGCTGATGATGTTATGATATAGCTCAAAAGAAATTGATTAAATAGTTTAATAATAAAAATAAATAATTTGAATCATATTATAAAACAAACAAATTTCTGAAAATTTCTAAAGTTTCAAATCAATTGAAGAAAATTAATTCAAAAAATATTTAATTAATCTGATTCTAACTAAGAACTTAAACGTTCTTTTCAAAAATTTTCAGAAAGCCATAAATTTTTATTACTCCCAAGTAAGACAATTTGATAGAAGAAATGACATTAAATTTGTTTGTTGGAAAAGAAAACTATTATAATAATGGCTTAAAACTTAGAAGAAGAAAAAACCAAACTTTAACAAAGAAATTGTAATAAAAATATTACACGGAAACAACAAATTCGATAAAAAAAAAACACGATTAATATAATAAAAATAAAGTTTAAGATAAAAACATATTTGAATTAATAAAGGTTTGATAGTTATGAATACCATAATTTTATGATAAATAATAAATTTGTATTTTAATCCTAAATATGTTATGATAAGATAAAAATAATATGATAATAAAATTTTAATAGATTGTTTAACAAGAATATTAAATAAATAAAATTTTAATAGATTGTTTTACAAGAATTTTAAATAAATTGCAATTTCGGCTGATTTTATTATTTAATTAAGAAAATAATAAAAAATTTATGAATTTAATTTTCAATTAACGAAGTCTAACCTTAAAAAAATTGTATGTAAGTCAATTGTCAGTTACTTCCACCACATGCAGCGTTGCATGGCCCAATTGAAAATGTCAACCTATCAACAACAAATTAACTCAAAATCTTCCGAAAAAAAAACAACAACAACAACAACATGGCAAAGACAAAGAAAGCGAGCCTGGTTAACAAGAGAGACTGGTCAGTCTATAAGTTTGCCGCCTGCTGATTGCTGTGGCTGATGGTTTTGTGGCTGTAACTAAGGCTGGCTTGAGGTATGCCAGGCCAGTCCTACCAGCGAGCCAAGAGCCCTGGCTAATATTTATGTACCACAAATGTCAACTGTCAATGTCAATTTATATTATGCTGCTGCCACATTGCGGATATGTCAGCAACAAACATATGTATCTCAAAAAAAAAAACCCGAGAACTGAGAGAGAACAGACAATAACAACAACAACAAAATATTTTTTTTTTATTTTCGAGTTTTTTTTTTGTTTTTTGTCATCTTGTTATTTGTTTGCTTTTAAGCCCTAACCGGGACAGCATCATGCTCGGCCTACGCAACCCCTCAAAAACTGGACAACAACATATTTATAACATTATTTTCGCACTTGGCTTGACTTTTTTTATGCTGTGTGGGTGGATTCTTTTATTTGTTTTGTTTACACAGATCTCCATAACAAACTAACCATGCCCAATTCCAAGCTTATACACATGACCATGCCCATGCCCATACCCATTCCAATTTTCATTTAATTTGTTTGTTGTCAATATTATTGTTGGTATTTAATTTGCAGCACGTTAAACAAACAAAATACCAAAAAAAAAGAAAAAAAAACGGAGCAACATGTCTCAAAATGTTATTTGGGGTTTCAGTTTCAAAAAATATTAAAAAAAATGTTTTTTTTTGGGGGTTGCATTCCAGTTGTCCGTCGTATACAAGCAACAGCAAGAAGGCGCACATTAATAATCTTGTTGAACCCGGCAATTTCGACCCTATAATCAGCGAGTGAAACGCATATGCACATATAGTGAGACAGAGTGGATGTCTTGAACATACATATGTATCTATAGCCAACTAGCCGGGGCAATAAGTTGAGTCGTGGCTCGTTTGCTTGGTTGGTTAGTTGGCTGGCCGGCTGGCCGGCTGGCTGGCTGGCTGGCTGGCTTTTGGTACGCTGGTTGGTTGGCCCGTTTGAGTTGGTTGAGTCGGCCTGGTAAACGCCTCTGGGGCTCCGCCTGCTCATTTCATTGTTTGTTGCTTGATATTTTTGAAGACGTGGCTAATTTGAATCAACCGCCTCTCGCTCATTTTCGCTGTCCCAAAATGAAACTGAAATTCAGGCAGAAAAATATAACAACAACAACAACAGCAGCAACAAGTCCAAGTCGCGCTCCCCAGTCATCGTAGCAAATTAAACGCATGCGCAGCGCCCGCAGGCTAAACGCATTCGCTTCCAAATACCCGCTCCTGACTCCGACTACTCACTCTTTGAATAAAATAAAAATAAAAACAAGAAAAAAAAAAAACAAAACCTGGTGGCCATCGCTGCCGCTTCCGTGGCGCGTAGCACTCCTAAAACAAGCATGTTGATAATTGTTTCCTGGACGCGGTAACCCGAACCCAAACTCAAAAAACTCAAAGCCCAAAAAAACATAACCTAAACCTGAACCTGAAGCTGGCGGCTGCTTTTACGGCTCTTGTTGTCGTTTGCTGCTTCGGCAACTTCGGCTGCTGCGTCTGCGCCGGCGTCTCAAATCATAAATCCAACAGTAAACATATAAATTTAACTATAGTTATTTACAGTGAAAGAAAAAAAATACATGTTACGACTTAATTGACTTAACAATGGAATTTGTTTTTTTTTTTTTAAATTCGGTAAAAATTAGCGAACAATTTTATGTTTTATGACTAAAAAAACGTATCCTGTTTTAATAAAAAAAAAAATTTTAAGTTAAGGAAGTAAGTATTAAGAAATAATATAATAATAATTGATTTTATTATATATAAAGTATAAAATTTTTATATTAAAAGAGTACAAATATATTTTAGAATTGCAATAAAAATGCGATAATAATATATAATAAAAGAAATATAGTTAATTTATAGAGAGAATCATCTAAACGATAGACGACGATAAATCAATTATTATTTTAAGTATAAAATTTTGATATTATCTAAAATATATAATACAGTATAATAATATGTAATAAAATATATAATATAATGATATATTGTTAATAGTTATAGAAAGAAACATCTAAACGATAGACGATAAATCAATTATTTTTTTAATTTTAAATTTTAATAAAAGGTTTCTCACCTTTTAGTGATAATATTATCTTTGAAAGACCATTAAGGAACTAAATATATATATAAAAAGCTAATATTTATTTTTAAAGAAATTATGCTAAATTCAACCAAAACTTAATAATAATTATACGATATTCAATTTACCTATTTACTAAGAATTCCTCCCAGTTGTTTATATTTTATACCTTTAAGAACTTTTTTTTCATTGATTGATCAATCAATGATTTCTTACAGTGTACATTTATGACGCTGTCATATGAGCTTGTTGCTGTTGTTGTGTTTGTTTCGTGTTTTTTTTTTTAGCTTGTTTAGAATGAAAATTATGCAATTATCATAATTGGTCAGTGAGGCATTTGGCCAATTATGATATATATTTATGAGCTCAACTGGCCATGCCCTTGGCCCTGTCACGCAATCTCTAATCATATACGCCCACAAAATAAAAAAAAAAGGGAAACAAATACAAGAAAAAAAGAAATAAATAGAAGAAAGATAAAAAATCTTCTAAAACGTAAATAAAGAAGTTAAACGAAAAGCATTTATTTTTAAAAATTAAAAAAAAAAACTTTTTATTTTAATAATTTTTTTTCCAATTTTTTTTTTTTTTTTCTATTGTGGCTTGCACTTGTCTCAGTCATTGTTCCAATTATACGTTCCTAAACTACAACAACAACAACAACAACAACACAAAAGAAAAACACTTCAATATAATACCATATAATAGCTGAGGATGAGTATTTTTATAGTCGTAGTTGCCCTTTTAAATGCCGATAACCTTTAATGCACCCGCCGTGCAGCTATAAAAAAAAAAACAAAACAAAAAACAGACAAACTTGAAAATGCATTAAATTGAATTTTTTTATTATTTTATTTTTTTTTTGTTGTTGTTTCTTTCATTGGAAATTGTTGACTGGCCAACGCGTTTTTTAACGCCATGAAAACTAATTTTATGTTTACACACACACACGGACACACTCACACACTTGCACACACAATTCAATTACACGGCCCGAAAAGTGTTTTTGGGTTTGGACGTAACTTCATTTAAATGGTGGACCAGTCATCGTCCACCATTTGTATACCCAACCATTCCAAGTCTATGCTTAACAATGCATGGCCATGCAGTGCCCCAATGTCTGATACTACCTCGTAATGTATTTTCTTGCAAATGCTTTCTTTTGCACTTTTAGTGCATGCTAATTGGCATGAAGGGTATTATAAGCAGACACATACAATTGCCAACTGTAAAGGGTTTTTGCATAAACCGTTAAGTTAACTGCCAATTCTCACGGTTCAAGCATTAACTGACAATCTAATATATGACAACAATAACTATCACAAATTTAGCATTTATCGTTAACGTTTTATTGATCATATACATACAATAGGGAAAATAGTTGGCAATAGATTATAATGCTTTGAGCTAAGGGCTTGTTTTTATTCGTACTACCTTTGGAGCATATTAAACACACTCCAATAAACTGAATAATATAAAAAATGTTTCCTTATTGGATTAAATTTAATAGTTTAAATATTATTTCCAAACAGAATTACGTGTTTAATGTTACAAAACATAGATGAGCATTAAAAATAAAAAAAAGGTTTTACGACCATTAAATTACAGATACATCTAGGAATATGCTCTATAGGCACTATAAAAACTTATGTAGATAGGATCCTTAGGAACATCAAATAAATTAAAAAAGATACGAATTATATAGAATTTATAAAATAATAGAAGTTATTGATTTTACCTACAAAATTGTATAAATTATATCTATATTGTAGTTAAACGTTATCTTTTCCAGGTGTTTTGTGATCTTTTGATTGGTATTTTCATCCGTTTAGCATATTCTAGGCCATGAACCTAGAGCGTCCTGAAACGGATTAAAACGTTTAACATTACCCTTTCCGGGTATCACCCAAACAATACTTAAAAATATCTATAAAATATGCGTATCTCTGATGAATCAGATATTAAAATAGGAGTAAACAGATACCTAAAATAATTGCATATAAATCTTAAGTAATTATCTGAATTAAAAGTTAACAATTAACCGCGTAAAGGAATGTGAAATATGAAATATTATAATTCCATTTTGTTGAATAGTTATTGATTAGTTCTTCGTGTTCTTCGGTAATCATAGCAAATCATTATTATTTCTGTCATTTTTAAAGGTATTTTAATTATTATCACAACACATATAACGGAAATACTTATTTCATTATAAAAAAAATATATTTTTCCGGATCGTAAACCCTAACAGCTAGTGCTGCATGTTTATATTAATTATATATAATTCATATTTAATTTTAAAGTTAGTATATGTTAATATTTTAATTTTCTAAATATTGACACCAATATCATCAGTATAAGAGGAATATAATTGACATATAATGATAATATTTCTGATTTCCTATTGAAAAAATTCTTAAAAATTTTCATAGTTTCCAATTCAATAATATTATTAAATTTATTATTCAGATATTTGATTATATTATAATATATTATTTCTTATAGAAATTACTCAAACTCTCCTCCAATGTACTATATAAATATAGGAAAAAATCAAATATTATTATTTTAAACTTTTCCCTTATATAGTATATACAAAATAGTATTTTAATAGTATAATATAATATTTATTATTCAGATTCCTCAATATAATCATCAATATAATAGGACAGAATTTCTATTTTAAAGTTTTCTCCAATATTGTTTGATTATAGGACAAAACTTCATATAAAACACTTTTTCCCAATATTATATTAACAGATATAATTGTAAAAATAATTAAACAAATTCTTCGAATTATAGAATATTTATTTTTCATGGTATTATCAATTATTCCAGTCAGACTTATATCATTTAAGCATAAATAAACTATATAATATTAGCATAATTCTAACATTATTCATTTAATCTTTTAATAAAAATGTCAATCAATTTTTTATGGCATATATCCACAAAAAAAAAAAAATTGAACCTCAAGAGCTGAAGCTGATCTTTCGATTTAAGCAAAAAAAAATCTTTGAATTGGAACACATATAGTCTACACTATCCCCGCACTACATACGTTTGCCCCAAAATTCTCAGTTTCAGAGATGCCCAAGGCCAAACGTATCCCATATATATATATATATATGTACAATGCTTTAGTTTTTGCAACAATAACAACAACAAAAAAAGGCGACCAAAAAAATTATGAAATATGCAAAGCAATAAACAATTTAAAATCAAATAAAAAGACAACGTCATATTGGGGGTATGGCCCGAAACGAGCATCGATTGTGGCCTGAACGAGACCGTCAGACAGCCAGTGAGTCGGCTGGATTTAGCTATAGGGACAGCTCAAAAAAAAAAAAAAAAGATATATATGTATATATATATGTATACATACATATATCAATATTTTATGCTTTAAGCATTTGTTTGCTTAGAACGAACGACCCCCAAAAGCAGTCGAAGCAAAACGGATCAGCAATACACATGTGCGACTGGTGACTGTTAACCAGGCTGGCAGCAAGTTGCATATGGAACACCAAAAGAGCATATGAAGCATACACTGGCTATGGCAATGGCGCTGGGTATCCGTTTACGCGGCAGGCTCTGTCTGCCTACTGTTGGCGGCTGCCGGTTACTTTTGCTAGTAGTTTTCATATATATATATGTATGTATTGCAGCATGTTGCCCGTTCGTATCGCCGATTTGCTGTTGTTGTTGCCTAAATTTATGATTATTGCCCTGCCAAGCATCTTACGAGCAACGGACTCAATTCGCCTTAGCCCAAATGGCGGCACTCGGCGCTCAAGCTTACGCTGAAGCTGACGCTGCCGCTGCCGCTTCTGCTGCTGTTGCTGTTGCTCCTACTGGCAGCTGTGTGGGGGAGGAAGGAACCAAAACCAAGTGATTCTGCAGTTATAAAAATTGGATTTTGCGCGCAACTTAATCACATTTTCGCCTTCAAACTGGCGACTCCAAGCACTCGACTTGACTTGACTTGTGACTCTCCGCAACTCCTCTCAGCTATTTTATTGCCGTCGACTCTTTTGTGACTTTTTTTTTTTCATTTTTTTGGTATGTGGTGCTCTGCGCCTGGCGAAAATTTACGATTATATCGAAATCTGATGGTTTATACGCGACCGCGGCCAAAAAAAAAAAAACCAAAACAGAATATATGTATAAGAAGAAGAAAAAACTACTTTGTATTTTGTATGTTTTGCTTGGGCTATATAGAAAGACACAAGCAGCTTAAGAGTACTACGAAGATTTACCGAAGAAAAAAAATTTAATTTACGATTCCAGAGAAAATCAAATTACGTATACGCAGACGTACACACTAAAATAAAAATGAATTCTTCAGAGTTCAAGTTGCCACCAACAAAGTTTTATTCAAATTACGTTTTTTTTTTTAGTAATTAATTTCAAAATAGATCGTTTGCTAATCCGTGTGACTCTAACCGGACTAAAGATAACTGCTGCGACGTACGACCAGAAAATACAAACATATGTAGATGAAGTATATAGTGCGGACGGTAGGGGTATGTATGTATATCTTTAGTTGTTGCTGATTAAGGCACTCGGTTGATGATAAAAACCCGTTTGAAATGTTGCTGTTTACTTTTAATGTGATGAGGGGGGCATTGGCAACGATGATTAACCAATAATGATAATGGATGATATGATAGTAGTATGTGTGAGAGACGACTTATAGAGCTCACCATTTGACAGCTGAGACTAACGAGTTGGGAAATTTATTCACTGTAGTATTATACAGCCAATTGCATTGAATAAACTCTTATATTTTATGTGATCCTCAAGTAGTTGTTGAGAAAGTTAAGAATGCGGTCACACACATACTACATACGACATACGAAGTTCTAATTAAAATTGACCAATGTTCCAACGTATTGTCAATAAAAAGAACTTGAAACAATACACACAAAATGAAATAACTACTATTCAGATATGTACTAGTATTAAAATAGAAAGAAAGAAAAAAGAAATTCTACTTGAAATCGTTGTGGGAATTATATAATTAACTTGGCTCATAAAAAAAACACTTTAACAAGCTTCAAGCATACCAAACAATGAACATTTTGTGTGGGTGCTTGCATTAGAATTTATTTTCCTTTTGGAAAATGTGTTTTATACGTTTAGGTATACGATAAAAATAATAGTTTTTCTGATAATAAAGTTAAATTTTTTAAAGAATTTTTTGGAAAAACTGAAAAACACAAAATAATGTAAGATCTTTAGGTTTCTTAACTATAAGAATTAATGATTGAGGATCCAAATTAAGTCCTGATTTTATACAAAAATAAATAAAAAAATAATAATTAAAAAAGAAACTAAATAAAACCTAAAAAAAGCAAGAAAAAACATTTAAAATGTATTTTAAGAATCAATAAATAAAAATAAAATATTCGAATAGATTTTTTGAATATCTTACAATAATAATCATTTAATTAAGAAATATTACGCATACGCTGTGCTGTAATATAATAAAAATATAATTTTAAAAATATATTCAAAAACTTCAAAATTTTAAAACTATACTTCAATTGCGAGAAAAATATACGGAAAAATTAAGGGAATATAGGAATCATATGAGAGCATTTAAAAAATTGTAATAGAATAAACAAATATAAAGGGTTTAGATTAGAGGTGGAGCACTATCGACGCTATCGAGGGTCGGTCGCTATCGATAGCTTTCGATTGTTTGGCACAAAGCTGTTCGTATCTTTAGCAAGGCCTGACAAATAGTCTCCAATCAACGAACTCGGCTGAAGGAAAAATCATTAACACGTTAAAGTCGCTTAACAAGAATTCTTTTCTTTTTAAATAACCAATAATAATTTTATAAACTTAAATCTATTTTTATTTTCATTAATAATGAAATTAAATGAATTATTATTTTTTTAAATATCTATGAGCTCGAAAAGGAATATATCATATACCTTAATAAAATAGCTTTGAATAGGAAAAAACAATTTTTTTTTCATTTCATTAATAGCTTACGTTATACATTTAACACATAAAACAGCGCACTATCGAAAACTATCGATGTCGCCGACTATCAAATGTTCTATATTTCATTATATTATTTTCCATTGCGGGATATAGTAATCATATTGGAGAATTTTAATGAATATTTATAGAATAAACAAAACTTAAAGAGTATCGATAACTTTATGTCTAACAAAGTTCTCAGAATATTAACTATTATACTATTTTTATATTTCTCAAAATTATTTAATTAATTTTTAGCATACTTTTACTACACTGACTATGTTCTGTATAACTTAAGTTTGAAAGAATTTTAAGAAAAATAAAAAAAAAGCTCAAACATAGTTAAGCTTATCAAAAATTTCAAAAGAACTAGTAAAGAAGAATATCGATACTTTAATGGAATTACCAGTTCAATGGAATTCATTTGCAAGCATAGTAGTACATAGTACATAGTGCATTCTATGGCCTTGCCCTAACGCTTGGGCACTTAACAATATTTACCTTTCCGAACAGGCGGGAGCCTCCTCTGTCAGCTTAACTGAAATACGAAATTTTTTCTACTTTGATTTTGTTGTTGTTGTATTTTCGTTGTGGTGGTGTGGTGTGCCAAACTTAAGGGGCGTGTGCTCTAAATTGGTTAACACTGAGGCGATGCCAGCTTATCAAAGGTGTTTTGCAAAAGCAATGCATGCGCATGTGTGCGTGTTTGTGCATGTATTAGAGGAGACCCACCACACAGAGAAAAAGCAACCATTTGCCAAAACACTTGAATTTGTTCAGCGATGCGAAGTCATCGGCATCAACAGAGATTGTATCGATGGCAATGCAAACGACTCTCAGCCAACAGAGGTTCAAATACTAACACTTAATGAACTTAACTTTTGCAACAACATCAAAATTTCCATAAGAAAGGCAACAAGGAAAAGCCTACTGATTGTTGTTGTTGCTGCTGCGTGTTGTAAGTACGAGTATCTATTAGATACGCAGCATTGCAACAAACTGCAATATGCAAGACTCGTCGTAAGCATCGTCTACCTGCCCCACACTTGTTTGTTGCAGCTTATGTTGTTTGGCTATACTACTACTATGTACTAGCTAGGATGGATGCTGCTTGCCTGCACAGAGGCATCAAGATACAGGCCAAACTACATTGGTAGCAAGTAGCTGCCGGGTTTTTGAAGGCATCGAGTTCATACCAACATACATACATACATATTGGATACTTGGATACTCGGTTTCTGTTCTACTCTCTCTGCTCTGTATTGCGAGCGACTTTGGCAATCAGCAATTAGCAGATATGTTAACTTCATGTTAACGAACCAATTTGAAATTTAAATGCGCCACAAACTCGGGTGCTCATACGTCGTTGTTGTCATCACTTCTTCAACCAAAAAGGGGGCTTCCGATACGTCAGTATATATGTACATATGTATGTATATATGTATGGGCGAACGTACGAGAGGGAGACAGTCTGGAAAACCAGTGTCAGTTGCTTATACCAAACGCTCGTCCTCGCGTAGGCAGGCAGGCAGTCAGGCAAGCAAAAGCTTCTGACTATGGCCAAGACCCAGACCCAGTTCTAGACCCACCACTGTACACACATTTTTGTTTAGCAAAATTTTAATACAAAAACCAAATCGAAGAGCCGCTGCTTGCTGCAAACGATCCCAGACGATACATATGCATAAAGCAAGAAACAACAGAACTGGATAACAAAAAAATAAAAATAAAAATAAAAATAAATAAATAAAAAAATTGTAAAAAAAAAGAAAGAAGCAGAAAAAAAAATAATATAAAACCAACCTTGTCATCATGCCCGAGTACGAGTACGAGTACAAATGAAAAGAGTTCCTTAAAAGCTTCTTCATGTTTCTTGGGGCGGTGTGTGACTGTGACTGTGTGTATGTGTATTAGTAGCTGCAAATTCTTTTGGGCCCAACGTCGAAGAATCATTCTGCTACCTTCTGTGCTTTTATAAATCACAGGAACGACGACCGGCTCTGGAATGCCAAGCTGACGACTGCGGTAAACAGACAGGAAGGAATATAACGACGACGACAACTTAAGCGCGAAAAAAAAAATAGTCAATAGCTGCAATGAGAAGTGAACTCTAAAGAGAGCGAAGAGTAAGAGTAAGTGTACGAGAGAGAGTTTATAAAAGCCTCACAGGTAGGGGAGGTGGGTTAAGAAAACTTCTACCTTACCTAACCATGCAAAAGATAACAATGCAAGTCGTCTTGTCGTACGACCAAAAGCCAACATTGGACATGTAATTGTTGCAAGTTTTGCTGCAAAGCCAGCGCAAAATTTAAAGCGCAATTTCAAGCCATATGACAAACAATAAATCAGCTGAAACCATCGACTTTACTATATATCCCACTGTAGTTACAGCTGCTAAACTGCCGCTGAGCTGGTGCTGCTGCTGCTGCTGCTGCCATGATGTGTGAAGGAAGTGGTAAATAGTAGTTAAATAAACCAAGTTGAATTAATTTACAAGAAAAACCCAAATGCTAGATAAACAAATACTCTGCAAAAGTATATATATTAACTAAATTTTTTTAATATTAAAAGTCAAGGAACAAAGTATAAGTGGATAAGAAATTTTTATAGATCAAATTTTATAACTCGAGTTATAGACATCAAGCTGTGTCTATCTCTATCTGACACGCGCATTCCATAGAACCCTTTCCAAACTAAGGAAATTAAAAATAAGCAATTAAAAAAGGGTATCTTTCATCTAACGAAGCTTTGATACCCTTGACAAAATGTTTCTATGGCAGCTAGTAGTCCGATATCATCTCATAATTATACAAAATTGCTTGAAATCGCTTGGAATCTGTACAACGATCGATTTCAGGCTGTCCTTTCCTATATGATATAATGGCCCGATTTCGATAAGATTTGTCAGAACATATTCAAAACTTATAATGATACAACCTTGGTTAAAATCGCTTGGAAAACAACAAAATTTTCCGTACAAAGATCAATTTGAGGCTGCTGATAAAACTTAGTCAGATTGTGTATATCAAAGTTACACTTAAAATAAGTTAATTATTTTAGAAAATCTTCAAAAACAATAAAGTTTCAAAGTGGGATGACCCAATGAGGCCGACGACGATATACAAATGTACAGCTTGCAGTAAAAATAAGTATGAAATGGACAGACGGGCATAGCTAGCTCACCTCAATTCGTTTCCCTGATCAGGAATATATATGTATATGTATATTTATATATATAATTTATGGTTTCTCGTATATGCGTTACATATTTCCCTACAAAATCATTATACCCCTTTTGCATGGGTATAAAAGCGAATTCAATGAAATTATCATACACATGGAATTGTAGTAGATGCAATAGTAGTAGTAGATGGAATTGTAGTAGTTGGAATAGTAGTAGTTGTAGCTGTAGTTGGTCTACTCATTCACATTGCACACGTTGCATCCATTGCACACGTTGCACGTTTGCTAGTAGTTCTCATGTGTATCTGTCGGATTAACTAATGCGATTTGCAGTGCTCATAAAAAGTGTAACGACTTCAGCCTCTAGAGAGCAACCTTCGCATCGCAAATGAAGTTTCGCTTTGAGCCTTCATCTTTGGCATTTTTTCGTTTTTTTTTTTTTCATTATTCGTTTTTTTTTTCTTGTTCTTCTTACACCCAAGTAGTAGTAGTTTTTAGTATAAAACTTGGCCATGGGGGGGCATCATAGGCATAATGTGTGTTTACAGGTAGCTGAACAGTTGATATCGTCGTTTGATATGGTCAACGTTTTGTATGTATTATAAAAGTAAAAAAATAATAATAATAATAATGACTATCAATTCGCTGACTCAAGTATTATACTATATAAACGCTGTTTGACTATTTGTATAGATGGCTTTGGAATTAAGAAAAGTATTATATGTTGACTGTAAATTTTTCTTTTGGTCAATAATATCAAAGGCCAAATGTCTTTCAAGCACTTTTAACTTTTATAATCGTCTAAAGAATTTCTTATTCTTTATTTATTTTTTTTATGGGTAAGTTAAAGAAATTATTTTTTATATTTGTATAAGCACAAAACTTTAACTAATTAAATGAACTATTAAATGTTTGTTTGTTATTCTATCTCTTTAAATTTATGATTGTATTATATAAGTAATTGAAAGACAAATCCTTAAGGTAATACTCGGTACGATTTTATGGCGAAGAATCTAAAATTAATGCATTATCTCAATTACTTTTCGTCTTTTTTTCTGGTTATTTTGCATGTTCCTTTGATATCCTTCTTAATCTTTTCAAATTTCTTCCATTTTTGACTTTCCTTTTGTCGTGATATTTATTTATTCTTCAACTTATCGGTCTCCAAACCCTTTTCAACTTAAATTTATCTGAATTGACTCTTTGTTTTAGCCCTAAACTTGTTGTTGATCTAATAATCAACTTATTTATCCTTTGAACTCTGTTCGTTTAAGTTCTTTAAACAGTTTTTTTATTGTCTACCTTTTCAGATTCATCTCTATGTTAATAAAACTAAATATTTTACGAAGCTAACAAGCTGTATTTGAAAGTAAGAATTTTAAACAATATCCTTTGGCTTATCAAAATTCCTAATTGCTATTTATTACTGACAGGCAATATGCATGCATCATAAACGCCACACAAACACACACACTTGCAACACATACTTGCAACAAATAAAAAAAAAATCTAAATTGAAATTACCATTTGGATAGTTGCTTTTGTTTTGGACTACACTAAATGTACGATAAATGCCAGTAAAACTGGCCAAAAATTTTCTATTACGGCACATTGGTACACAAATTTTTAATTGCTTGACAACATCACAAACACACACACACATAGGTAGAACATACACCACACACATATGCATATACACCTCAAAAAACATCTGAGTTGAAAAACCACTCAAAATATAATTCACTTTGGCACTGGCCAAAAATTGGCAAATGTCAGTTTCCATTTATATACCCGCCACACATGGGGGAAAAAAAAGAGTATATTAAATTTGCATGTAACAGTCGGAAAAATGCTGGTAGACGGGTATCTTGTAGACGACTAAGCTCGATAGTTGTTTTATAAAAAACGTTTTTGATTTTAAAGCTATTGCTTCGAAATTTGGCAATTTTTGAGTTAAAATATGATCCATGCAATCTGATTAAGTTGCATAAGTGTGTATTTTGTATATTTGTGTGTATTTTTCTTGTCTAAACAATATTTTATTTTGGATACTATTGCAAATTCGATCTGCATTTTCAAGCTAAAAGGTAGATATTTGATTGTTATACCACTAAATAGAAGCTAAAAGTTGCCCTAGGAAAAACAAGTCATAAAAGCCTTTTTTTTAGCTATTTAATAAAACAAAGGCTAACTTGTTTTATAATTTAAATATAATTTCTACAATTTCGAAGGCGGGCCTCTCATTGTTATACCATTTAATCAGAAAGCTGACAAAGAAAAAACAATCAAAAAACAAATCAAAAAAAGGTATTTTTTATAATATTAGCTGCATGTCGGAGACAGATATCTCGCAGTCGCATACCTTCAACTAGAGCTTTCTTACTTATTTATTTATTTTTTTTTGTGGTGTTGGCTCTGATTTCATTTTTGAATCGGTTGATATTCTAGTAGAAGGAGGGAAGCTCTAGGTGCAAAGCAGAAGAATAGATAACGGTGGCAACAAATAAAAATTTTTTTAGTTCTTTTTGCAACGAGTTGTTCTTTGGTACACACTCTCTCTCACTCATACGAGTGGTATGTACTCTGGTTTTTCATCTAAAGCCCACGCAAGTTGAAAAACATTTTGTATTCACGAGTTTGCACAATTTTGTTTTAGTTTTTTATTTTTGTTTTGTTTGCATTCAATACAAAAATTCTTTGGGTCGTTTTGTATGTTACGTTTGATGAAATCACGTAGCAACATATAGTATATATACTATATACATACATATGTATGTAGTATGTACATATATTGTTGTATTTTTCTATAGGTAAATTTGTATTGTGCATAACAGTTGGGTAGGTGCAACATGCTCGTAAAACAAGCCAGCTGTAGAGACCAGTGTAGTGCCAACTGCTGCCAAAGCTTCAAGCTAACGTGTCAATTGCCGCATTGTGGCAAAAGGCAGGCAAGGAAGGGATGAGGGGACATGTGCCAGCTAGGTGGCACAGCGGCACACACAACGCTCGGACATCGGCTGTGCAACTATCAAATCAAATTGGTGGCACAGGATAATGTTTTGAGTTGCGGTTGAAGTTTTCTCTATTGTTGTTTGCTTTTTGTTGCACGTTTTTTATTTTTTTGGTTTTCTTTTTTTTTTTACTTTGCACTCACTCTCTTGTTTGGTTTTTAGCACTTTGTATTTTGTTTGCTTTTTTTAGTTTTTTTTGTGATTTTGTTTTTGTTGTTGTTGCAAGTTGTCATTTTTCGTATTTGGTAATTGGTTGCTGCTTTGTCACACAAACACAACCACATGCAAAATGGCATTTTCAGAGCAGCAGCAGCAGCAGCACATGGGAGACCCAAACAACAACTATCAACAACCGGCACAATTGCCACTTAACAACAACAACAACGACAACAATACTATGGTAAAAAACATAATTTTTGTCGCATAATCTTTTAATCACTCGCTTCGTTTGATTTATACTATAAAATTCTATTTGGGATGAAGAATTTGTTCGTTGGTAGAATTTACCATTTGTTGCATGAAACACTTTTCGTTGCTTTCGATAATAATTTCAACAGATTCTCTAGTTTTCCGTTACAATATTTATGAAACAATGTGATTAAAATTAAGTGATGACATAAATGAATTCAAAAATATTTATAGATTAACATAAACAGAAAAAAAGGTTATTTTAGTATCCAATTTTTAAGATATTCTAATAAAATGTTGTCAATATTCGTTATGATTAAATGTAATACGCATTGGCCAAATTTGTAGTTTTCTTCTATATGGATTTTTTCTTTTTATTCCAAAAGAAAGGTTTTTTTTTTCAAATTATGAAAAATCGTGAATAATACGTCATTAATTCATATTTTTAGCTTCAGAATAATTAATAAATATTATGATTAAGTTTACGGCAATTTCTAAATCTTGCTTTGACCAAAATTGGGACTAATTACCTATTTCCGAAGCCCATTTATATCAGTTAAGTATCAGACATCAAAATTATGTATATATTTCTATGACATTTATACAAAATAATTATACCAAAAAACAACTTTTATTTTAGATAACTTTAAATTTAAATTATTTGATTTATGTGCACAAAATCAAGCTTTTTTGACCACAGTGCCGTGCAACAACAACAACAGCTGTGAGCCTGCCCACCCCACTATTTGTTGTTGTTGTTGCTGCTGCCCTATTGTTGCTCAACTACGTGCTCTTTCATTTGTTTTTATTATTATTAAACAACTCTTGGTTTGCCTAGCTGATATTTGTTGCTGGACATGGGTACTACTACTATGGCCGATGGTCCAGCAAAAATTGCACGTGTCATAAAAGTTTACAGACATAGGCAACATACGAGCTGTGGCACGAGTTGTTACCGTTACAGGTCGCTGGGTCATTCATGTGGTATGTGGTATCTATCTATATATGTGTGTGTGTAGGTGAATGGGGGCTGTAGAGAACATACAGAACACGTGTGATAAGTCGTAGTCCAATATGTCGCGCTTTTTACGAGCGCACGAATCACTGAGCTCTGATCTAAATTAAGTTGATTCAATCAAGATTTGCGTGTGTTGGCGGTGGTTGGCGGTGGTTGTTGTATCCGTCAATGGATTTGTTTAATACCCTCGAACAGCAGCAATAACAACTCAATATGAAACGTGGCCCGATTGTTGGCTTATATGTCCAATTGTGTAATGCTTGTAAGCAGTTAATACCAACTGAGCCATATTCTGACCATTCAGTTAGCTAGACAAGAGCTTAACTGACTGCTAAATCCGTATACTCGTAAAGGTCAGACATACGAATATAGAAAATTCTGATTGAGAATTGTTTGCACAACAGCTAAGTTAATAAATTAATTATAGCTATAAAGCTTATATTATATTATAATTAGGTTTAGACTGTGAAGCGCAATATAAGGTGTGAAAATTTATTAATAAGATTATAATCTCGAAAGAAATTTCTGTGAAAGCAATGTGGAAACTCTATTTTAAAAGCTGCTTTTATATTTATTTATTTATTCCTTGCTTTTTATACACAGTTGTATTAATATTGTTTTATTAGATTAATTTAATTTCTAGTTAAAACACATTTTCCAACTGTATAAATATAGATAAGTTATCAGAGCAATAAAAAAAAAACAATTTTTAATGCATAGTGTCCAACTTTTATCTTTCGTCTATATTTCTACTTCTTTAACTAACTCAAAAATCTCTCATTCATCAATTTCCAAGCCAAAAAAAATGTAAGGAACCTGTAGTCGAGTGTGCTCGACTACGAAATACCCTGATCCAAGCATCAAATACTATACTATACGGCTGCAGTACGGTCTTTGTTCTGCTGCTAACGATGTCGACGTCGCTGTGAGCGCCTTTCAATGACCAATGACAAACTTGACCTTTTAAAACTTGCAATTTTAATTCGATAATCATAAAATTAGTACAGTAGATAAATATGAAAATAGGAATCACGTATGCTAAGTTTCAAGGTCACAGGCAAAAAATTGCACATGTTATTCGTAATTTTATTTATTTTGTGCGTTGTGGGCGTGTCTTCCACAATTTTTTAAAGCAGACCGATTAGTTATAAGCTCAATAGTATATATAGCAAGTTTAAAGATTACAGCGGATAAATTACACCTGTAAAACTATTATTTTTCGATTTGGGGAAGTGGTGCGGTGAAACCTAAAAATAAAAGTATAAATGTACTGCGCGGAGATATACGCACAACCTGGATACCAAATTTGGTTTCTGTAGCTTTTATAGTTACTGAGATCGACGCGTTTATACATACCGATGGGAGGACGGACAGACGGACATGGCTATATATTGAAGAATATGTCTCCCTGTGGCTGTTACATACATTGTCACAAAACTATAATACCCCTTGTCCATTTTTCAAATGTATCGGGGTATAAGAAAAAATCAAGTTAAAAATCTGTATCCGGTTTAAGCCTAGCTTATATCTCATTCTCCATAAGGAATAACATTTGAAAGTCCAAAATGAAATTATGCTGTCCAATGCATGGTCATAAATTTTTATGTTTTTTGCACACAAAACTCAGAGATACGAAATGTAGCCAATCTTTTGTCGTTTTGGTACAAAAAAAAACATACTAGAAGAAGAAGAGCCGTTAGAAATTGAAATGAAAGTTGGATATGGAGAAGAAGCAGCAGCAGCAGTAGGTAGGTAGGTAGTACGGAGTAGTACATAAAACAAACGCAATTTCTAGATTTTATTTCTGTAAAATCTGACAGTAATTTCATTTAAATGACAACAGCGAACGCCCTTCCCACTTGTTTTATACCCTGTCATATGATAACTAACAAGCTAAAAACGCAGATCGGTTCAGAGAGGGACGTACATATACCATGTACGTAGGAACGTTCTTGTTGTCCGAAAACGAAATAAGGACGTGAGAGGGCATTGTGGTGGCACAGAACAACAGAAAACAGAAACGTTTATCCCTGTCAGGTATTAAATCTGTCGGACGACTCTGGGACTGTTGGGCCCAAGCTTGTACTTTGTTATTAACTCATTTCCGTTATGCCATAAATATGCGAGCACGACGGTCCCGGACAATTAAAACAATTGCAAGTTAAAATTTACTGCGGCATCAGCCGTTGAGTCATAAAAAATAACCAACAAACAACAGCCACATTAAAAGTGTGGCCAGCGTGCAAAAATGTAAACAAGAATACGACTCTATATATATATATGTATGTATGTGGGTAAGCAGTATTCGAGTATTTGAGTCTAACAACATGAAAGGGTATTAAGCATCATGTTGTTGGCCTTTAAACATTTTTCCAAACAAAAATTTAACTGGCCAAATGCGTAATGCAAAATGCGACTCAATCTCAAATAGATTAACAATGGCTCGTTTAACAATCTAAATTTTCTATAAAATGTTTTTATTTATTTGGCCCTCTCTTTATATATCTTAATGTCATAATATTGTTAAAGACCTGCCGATGTTCATGTTATTTTTTATCAAGCTTTATTGGTAATTATTCTTTTTATTACAGCACAAATTTTATATACTTAAAACAATATTGTCTTTATATTGAGACACAATATACATAGAGATATATGACTCTCTAATCCCCTGATTTCAAATTATTCTTGGTTAAGCAACCAACACACACCTTTTTATTATTCAACTCTAACAAATGGCAAGAAATAAATATCGTAGAAATAATTATTCAATTCAAATAACTTAACATAGAGTTAAGATTAAGAAAATGACTCAGAAATTCTATTGAATTTTCAATGTTTTTTTTTTTTTTGGTATTTCTTTATATTTCTACTGATCAATATATTATAAATTCAGATAAATGACCCTTAAGATGATCAAAATTAAATTGAGATCTTTGTAATATAGCAAAGGATTAAATACTTTTATTGCGTTTACTCTATTAAAATAATAAGAAAAATTAATTTTTCTTCATTTAAATAAAATATATCATTTTAATATTTATTTAAATTTGGAATATTAATATTTTTACTTAAACATTTGATAGTTTTGGATAAGAAATATATGGATTTCAAAAAGAAAAGAAATCTTTGTATTGTATTTAGATTTGTATAAAAATATTGATAATGAGAACAAAATAGAGATAATAAAGATTGAAACTTTTTTATAAGGACTTAACCTCAAATGACATAAATATAGTCGTATTTATTCAGCAATTAAATAGCTTAACTTGTAGTAATCCTATATAGTGTATGAACAACTGGACAATGTTTATATTAAAGCATCTCAAAATGTAAATGAGTTTCCACTGAATATTCAGATATTATTATTCTTACTTGATATAGACATACATACTATGTATCTAGGGCTATCCTAAAGGTTAATTTTTTCTTTCTTTTTTTTTTCATGCATGACATATCCAAAAGAAAGTGAATTAGTTGGTGCCATATATCAAACGAAATGAGCCCACATATTGTACAAATCGAGTGAGTCAATTGAAATGTATGTATCGGAATATCGATTAATTTAATTTAATTAAGCGAGTACTACTTAATGTAACGGTGCTGTTAATGATCCTGACATAAACGTTTATTGAATGAATTTATATTTATGTATATGGACATATATATAAAAAAGTATGTATTTGCATTTCTCTTGGGCTCAAAATTCACAATAAAGCAGACAAGTTAAGTGCTTACCTTTACAAGGTGGATATATATTGAGTTTGTAGTATACAAACTGAATAACATCAAAATCCATTAAAGTGAAAAGATTGAATTGGATTTTTGTGTCACAAAGAAGGGGACTCGGGACTTAAAATCAACCATACAACGATGCACACTCGCAAATCCAACTGAAGGCGACACTGAGCAACAGTTTGAATTCTTCGCCTTAATTATCAACGCATGATTTTTTATTTTTATTTTTCTCCTTTTCTTTTCTTTTTGTGATTTCATCTGCATAGCGAGCCCAACAGCAACAACAACAACAACAACAAAGACATTGTGTAAACATTGTGTGCGACCAAAATTTATGTACAATACACGGACAACTGCAAACAAAAAATAAAAAACAAAAAAAAAAGCAAACTGATGCACAGTGGACTAAATTGCGAAATCTAAAAAAGATTAACTTATATAGATATGTACATACATATGTATTTCTTGATAATATTTTATGATAACCTAAGTTGAAATATTTTATTTTAGAGAAGATAGAATAGAATAGAATAGAAAGTAATAAAACTAGTTTGTTGATTTTTGTGTAATTAACTTTGATTTGATAATTTATACTTTTCGCTAAGATTATCGGTCGTCCTTTAATTAATTATTCAAGATATTTAATCAGTTTTTAATTAAGTTTTGATTAAGTTATTAACATATAACTTAGAATACTAGAATATACGAGTACAACTTCTGAATTTGCTTTGATTAATGTGAAAAGTAGTTAATAATATATATATTCTTGATAACATTTTAGGAGAACCTAAGTTGAAATACTTAATTTTAGACCTTGAGACATTTGAAGATCAAAGAGCTGAATAAAACTAAAACTAGTCTAATTATTTTTAAGTAATTAACGCATATTAATGCGGATAATTCATACTAATCACTAAGAAAATCAATCGAACTTTATTATTTTTTCAAGATTTTTAATTAATTTTCAACATGACAAACTTAATATTACAATACTAGATTATATAGACCTTGAATTTGATTTCATTTAAGTGGAAAAGTAGTTAAAAAATTATATATCCTAGTTCATCGAATAATTAACTCGTGCTCTTTCGATAGAAATAAACTCTAAATACAATATAAACGCAAATAAAAAATGTTTATGGTAAATGTAATCACAGACGCTGTGATTTAATTACAAACAACTTAATTATATTTTATTTGTATGATTTTTACTTAATTAATAATATAAAACAAAAAAGTATATAGTTTCTGTTGCATGTTGCACCTGCGAAAACATGTGTGTGTGTGTGTGTGTGTACAATAAACACAGTGGGATATTGGCAATTAAGGCAGATACGATTTCGTCTTAATTTGAAATTTTAAACAAATTTAAAATTGTGAACCAGATAGTAGACACACTGTGCAATGCAAGCTCGAGTTCGAGTTAAAGCCAAAGTTGATGCCAAGCCCAGAGTAAAAGCATAAAGAGCGACACTAACAACAACAACAACAACAACAGAGTACAAGTTCGATACCAAAAAGTCTGAAGTCACATTTGCCGGTCGCAATGCTGCTTCTTGCAGGTGAGAAGTGTCCATCTTAATCGAAGCAATAAATACACTTAATGAATTTCCTGCAGTCACTGGGAGCATCCCATGCGGAGATTGAGACGAGGTAACGCCGCATTCTCTATTGGTCATATATATGTACATACTTGCTACAATGCTTGAATTCTGTTGTCCATTGCGTGGCATTTTCGCACCCAAGAACATAGTAGTATGCCCTGCTATCCCTACCAGCCCCTGTCTCGCTTTTTTTTCTTTTCTTCAACTACGTTTTGGTTGTGGTCTTGTTGGTTCTTGGCCTTGGTGTGCTCTGTTATGCGTACTCTTAGCCCAAACAATTCGTATATGTAGTAGTTGCGATCGTTGGCCATTGCCATTGCCATTGCCATCGTCCAAAGTGTCATTAAAGTCCTTTAATTTATAGCTGAAAATCAAGTAAGAAACATGCAACGACTTCAACTTCCCCCTAGTCCGAGTCCCAAGTCCCAGATCCCAAGTCCCAAGTTGCAAGTCCGTTGGCCAGTTGGCCACAAACACAGCTTGCAACAACGGTTGTTTGTTAGTCAGTGAAAATGACCAGAATCGAATTTTGCTTTTAGCGCGGCCTGTTTTTTCTTAAGTTTTAGTGTTTGTCAATTTTACTGAACATATGGCTTGATATTTTCCCCTTAACTCCCCAATATCCCAAACCAAACCAAACCAATCCCATTCCATTCCGATCCAACTAATTCTTCTCTTCTCTTTGCCGCATAGTTGTGTCACCTTTGTTGCGGAAGTCGCCCCGTTGATGGCACTGGGACATGTTAATGGCATTTAAGTTTATAAGTTATGTTTTTCTTTCATTTATTTTTTTCCATTTTTTCCATTTTTTTGTTCCATTTCGACCAACAACAGCAGCAGCACCGGCCACAGCATATAATGATCATGCAAGGGCGTTGCCTACTGGCATACCTATTGGGTAACTCTCATTTTTTTAGAATTGATCTACGGCATGAGCGTGCCAGCTGTTCCTAAACTAAAAAGTTGTCCCTTTTCAAAGCACTTTATAGCTATGTATGTATGTATTACGGCCAAAACAGTTGACTCAGTTAACTCAAGGTTATCATTAACTGAGCCAACAACCCAATTACGTGTACATCAAATTGTTAACGAGTTACAGCGCACAAGTTTCTAAGCAAGTTCTTGACTTGATTTGATAGGCAGATTTTTATCTAATTGTCAGCTGTTAAGATGTTAATGAATTCTTAATGACTTAAGTATTCTTTGTAAACATTAAAAAACTATCATCACGATCCTTGAGACAGGCCTCAGATTTATATCAATCAAACGTTTAGTTCATTAAAAAAATTGATGTTGTCTGATCACAAATCGTTAACTGAAGTTTTAAGGGTTTAAATTTCTAGGAAATTTGTAAGAATCTTAAGTAAGGATAGCATTTTGTTGATGCAAGATCTATTTGATTATAAACAACGTGAAGCATTCTGGAAACTATAATTATTGGTATTATACAAAATCCCCAAATTTTAAAAGAAAAATCCTTAATATTTTTTCATTAATTACAATACAAGGTTCATAAAAAAAAGTTTAGATGAAACTCCAAACCAACCCTAAAGAAATCGGTTGAAAAACAAAAAAAAGGTTGAAAAATATTCTATTATTGACTCCAAGTTTTCCCCCACTTGGGGTTTGAATTTAGCGATTTGACTTCATTTTCTTCACTGCTTATATCACTGAAATATGTATATACATATCTGTGAAAAAAAGGAATTCTAGCTCTTACCGTTTAGTCGTAAGACCTAAACCCAAACGGAAACTAATTTCTAATTTCCGTAATAATTTATTTTTTGTCCTATATATTTTGTATTAAACCTTCTGTCTAAATCATTTCTTTAGAATGGTTAACAATTTCAATTCACTTGGGATCTATGGCAAGAACAGAAGGTCCTGCACTGCGGAGCTGTTTACTTTTATTTTGTAAGAAACATCGAAAAACGTTTAGATGAGTCAAGGAACAATTATATAAAAATTGCAAAGGAAATCGTTTGAAAAAAGAGACCAATAATAACTCTAGCTCTTGCCGTTTACACTATAGTCGCAAAGTTCAAACCCAAATTTGAGTTTTAAAGTTCATGAATCGGAGCTAAAGTATTGATAATTTCTATTGGGATTTATTGTCTTTTATTCTATTTACTTAGTACTTATCCTTCTGTCTAAATGGATTATTTAAAAACATTCACAAATTTCAATACACTTGGGAACTGTGTGGTAACCGATTCTCTGAATTATTAGTGTAAGTGATATGCTGAGACCCCTTTTTTGTGTTTTAAATGAATGCATCATTGAAGCTTTTGGCTATTAGCATCTTTATTAAGAACACATTTTTCAGATCTCCAACATTTGCTACATTTTGTTGTTTATTGTTTACTTATAATATATTTATAAACAACAAAAAAACATTGAGAGCTACTTCTTTCCCACCATAAATTTACGCCAATAAGAACAAGAAAAACAAACTACTTAACAGAATTCCCCAATGACAAGAACAATAATACCAAGACACACAGACAGCCTACCCACAGCTTCCCTACTATAGAATTCAAGGAATTGTAGGAAATTGAATGAATGGTCTGACGGTATAAAATTTTGTGACCTTTGGCATGAAAATGGAATTTGAGGAGCCTTCACTTAAAAAAAAATCGATGGCATACAGCCCAGACTTAATCAACAAATGATAATGGAAGACAAACAGCTGGCCAAGAATGTCGAGCGAACGAGATACAAATACAACAACAACAACAACAACAGCAACAATTTGTTTTTGAAGGCTTGTTAAATTCTAATTATTATAATTAATTGCACAGCAGTAGGAACAACGAGCAGTACCCACGGATAGACAAATAAACATAGTCAAATAATGATATTAATTGATTGAATTACGAGTGCGAGTTGCAAAATCATCGCCCCAAGGGGCAGGTGGATTGGCTAATTTGAAAGAGGGAAGCAGCACGGACGGGCAGCAGAGGTGATTGGGGGTGGTAGGTTAGGCGGGTAGGCGGCATGCCAACAATTTGTGGCAAACATTCAGCATTCAACTGTATAGTTTTGTTGGCTATAGCTATATAGCCACTTTGGACGGCAAAAACTTGGCTACACAACTTTTCAACACTCACATGGGAATTTATGAATGCCTATGTCTACTATGGCTAACAGACATTTAGCCAAAAAAAGAGTAAACCAAAAACGTGCGACGCCCCAAAAATAGACATCGAAACATGGCAGCGCACTCGAAAATCTCGCAACTGTTTTGACGATTATTGAATGAACACACACACAGAAAGAGGGGGAATATATAATCCTCCTCTACAATTCATTCCCCTCTTTACCAACACTAGCAATACTCGATTCATGTTTCAAGTGTTTCGTAAGCGCGTTCGCTTATATTTTTGGCATACGAAGGAAAGGAAAAGTGTAGACAAGACGACGTTTTTATGTTAAATGATTTATGCCTCGACGGGCGCAGCGTCCAAGGTAATTGAGTGGGAAATGTTATCCATGCGAAGTAGTACGAAAAAGTCTATAACATGTACAGTACAGTACAGTAGGGTGCGGGTAGCGGGTGGTGCCAACAAACAATCAACCGACTGCATTTTGGACAGAGGCACCCCAATCATGTTGTTAGCTGCTTCAAAGACAACAGCCCACATTGACAACGATGCGCGGCAAGTGTAATTAATGCTGTGAATTTTGCATATTAAAAGATTTTTTTTTTTTGTTTCTTACTTCAGCCACCAAGCGCATCGCCATCAGTATTTTCTTGAATTTCGAATATTTCGAAATTGGGTATACAGACTAGACTGAAGAGTTTGCTAATACACTATTAGATTTTTAATAATATAACAAATATAATAAAAAATATAATAACTGCAAAGAAACAAATAAATTGAGATTTTCTCTTTTAACAAGTTTTTAAGACAGCAAATGCCATGTCTCAATTATTCTAGACATATTAATTAAAATGGACAAATTATTATTAATTTAATAAATTATAAAATAACTCTTTTCTTTTATTTTATTAAAATTGAAATAAAAAAAATTATAAAAAACCAAAAAGAAATATTTTATTTATTTATCTTATTTTTGATTCTTTATTCGATGGTCTTAATTATATTTAAAAATATTAAAAAAACTCAAAAACCTTATGTAAAGCGATGCTTTTTAAGCTAATAGATCAATCTTATTTAATTTAAAAAATTATTAAAAGAATATTAATTCACTTTCTTTAACTTCAACCATTTCATTCGAATTTTTATGCTTAATTTTATTATTATTATTATTTTATTATTATTCTTTTTATTTTTTACTTACGTATAACCAAGTCAACATTGATTTAAATAGAGTATTGTAGCTGCGACATTTGAAAGATCAATTTATCGAATGTTTTTATTTTTTAATTTTTTTTTTCATGTATATTTTATATGGCCACAACAACTGCAGCTGATCCTCATAAAAAGTAGCGACACAAAATCCGTGTGGCGTAGTAAACGAGCCGTTGCCTCAATGTTGCCACAGCGTTGCATGCAACCAGACATAGTAGCACACACACACACATATGTATATACATACACAAACACTCAAACAAATACAAACGTGTCAAGTTAGTCGCTCGTTCTTCGTGGGGAAAAAGAGAGACAAGCAAACAACCAAAAGACGAAAATTTATTACGGAAACTTCATTGACAATTGTCACCGCAGGCTGGCGTTGCTTGACGATGCCTGACGCTGACGTAGAAGCTGACGCTGACGCAAACGCAGACACAAATGCTGCTGGCAGCGCAGCCGATGCTAAGTGCGTTGCGGTGTTGGGGATTTGTTGTATGTGATGTTATAGCTTAAAATAAGCAACATGTGTGTATGCCTCTGTGTGTGTGTGTGTGTAATTGCCAAGAGATTTTTGGGGGCAAATGCAACGCAGCTACTTGTCTATTTCAGCCGTGGCAGCTTATGGAAATCATACGGCAAAATGTCAACAAAAGGAGGCGTACACATGTACGTATATACGTACTCATCGTATTTGGAATGAGCGGGTTTTTCATTTAAAAAATTTGTTGACAAACTACATATATGTATAAATAGTTGTAGTTGTTTTTTAGTTAAAAAGTGGGCATGGCAAATGCCATATACATATTTTATATATATTATGTGAATTATATTTACTGATAGGCATAAATATTATAGCTGACAATTAGTAGAAAATGTCAATATATCCATGGGAAATAAATTTATTTATTTATTTATTGTATTGTTTATATATTAATATGGTTAGCTTGTTAGTACGGATATGGTATATAATAGTTTGTAAAATAATTAGAGAGTAATATTTCTGAATATGGAGATGTAATAAATATTTCTTCACAAAAAGATATTTTTTCGCAATTAAAAAAAAAATTATTTTAACAAAATTGTTTAGATTTCAAAAACTTTTTTCGGATAAAAGTTTTTCTTCCATTTATAAAATATTATTTTTACCTTTTTTTTTAAATATATGTATTTTATTACTATAAGAGGAATGTTGGAGCATTAATTTGAAGCATTATTTTTAAGCGCAGAACAAAAAAGAAATAAAAATATGAATATTGGGACTAAAAAGTATTTTTTATTTATTTTCTTTTTTATCTCTACTCATTTTTGAGGAGAGCAAGAAAGCGGAACTCTATAAATAATCATCGATGAATACAGATTATTGTAAATCAATTAGGGTTTCGGCATCTTTTAAAATCTGTCATATCAAGACTCATTAATCTTTGTGAAAAATATTTTAAAAATATATAATTAATCTATAGTTAAATTTTTGTTCCATGAACAGCAAACATCTGGCAATGCAGTATATACATATATATTTGTTTTAATTCCAGCATTCAACAAAAAAAAAAGAATAAAAAATAAAACAAATAAGAGCGCTCTAGTCGTAGTGTAGCACGACTGGGAGATACCCCACTTTCGGCTAAAAGAATAAGCACAGCTGAGGTTTATAATGTGGTACGACATTGCCTTTGTTCCACGATATATAGGTTCTTAGCATTGATAAGCCATGTTATTAGGCAATGTTGATAATGATACATTGCTTCTCAGCATATTTCTGCTAAAAAATTCTATATCAGAGTGAAAATTTAATTTTGTTTTAACATTATCTCACAACGTCTGTTTAATAATAATACTGTTTAATAGTAAATAATAATTTAATAATGGTATATTTTAATAGCTAAAGACTAATGTGCCTAGATAATTCAGAAATATTCAAATTTTTTAATTATATTGCTGATAAATAATTTTTTGAGTAAAAAAGTTCTGTATACTTGATGTTTATATGAAAATTTTGGTATTAAAATATAATTTAAATGATTTAAGTATTTAACACAGATGTAAAGTGAGCATAGCCCAAAGAGGTTATACTAATTTTCATCAAAAACAATAATACCCTTTATCTATATTGTCAATTTAAGTCGGGTATAAAAATCAGTTGAGTAGCTCGCCTCATCTTCAATGCCATCATTCGGGGCGTCATGTGATATTAAGTGAAACACTTTGTCAACTCACAGAAGAGCCAAGAATGGGTGACGATGATGACGAAAGAAGAGGAAGTAATAGAGGGGGCGATCGAATGGGTAGCTAGTACATATAAGTAGTAGTGTTAGTTATAGTAGGGAGGAGAATCTGACAGCCGCCTTATGTCCTCCCGGAGCACCGGATGTTGTTTGGTAATTATTTAGTGCTCGCTGCTGCTCGGCTTCGTTTTGTGCGTTTGATGTGTTTTGGTTGTTTTATTTTATTTTATTTTTGATATATATAACAACAAATTGCTGAAGCGCGTCCAACGACAACAACAAACAATGCGACAACATACATAAACAAAGACATCATCAATAAAAAAAAGCAAAAAGAACCAAACAACAACAACAACAACAATACAAGGCATTAACTTTCAATTGGTTTTTGGTGGGGGCCCCCAAGTCATGAGAGAATGTTGATGGGATTATAAGTGATTTTCATCAAAAAATGCAGCGCACGACAGGCCACAGTTAAAGATAAAGATAAAGATACAAATAGATGTATTAATACATACATACAAACAAATGTTTGCAGTATAAGTGAATGTATATAATTTCTTTCATATATGGCTTGTTAAAGGTTTATTTTTTTTTGGTTTTTTTTTTTGGAAGACAAGACAAACGTGATAACTCAAAGCGAGACATCAATCGATTCGTCACCGTCCAAGGCAATCAGCCAGCATAACTAACTTGGCCAAAATGTTGCAGTGCAGTTTTGTTGCCCGGTGGCCGACATCAGGGGCTCCCCCTCTTAAAATATTATTCATAATTCCATAAATTTAAGCAGGGAGCCCTTTGGTCTGGCCTGGGCTGGTCTGGTCTGGTTTGGTTTAGGTCTGGCCACGCGCCTGCGCGATTCAAAATGCTATCTTTGCTGTCGTTGCCTTTAAGCCACGTTTGTCATACATACATATGTACATATATATGCAAACGTCTTGGCCCGGTTTGCATCGCTTGGTTTAGCTCAAAGTTGCTCTGCTACATTAAGCCTAATGAACGTGTTTAGTTGTATTGGTGTCAGTGTCGCTGTCGCTGTCGGTGTCGGTGTCAGTGTCGGTTTTTGGTGTTGGTGTTGGTTTGGTGTCACTTGTTGGTCGGATGGTCTGTCGGTCGGACCAAAATGCAAACAGCCGGTAGCCGGCCAAAAGGTGCACTGCGCAGTGCAGTGATTACCTTGGCCGCTGGTCGACGGCATTAGCGCAGAAATATTTAATTAATGGTAATTTATGTGCACGTAAATTGTGCAAAGTGCGACAGCGTTTGGCTAAGAAAGCCCCATCTGAACACAGCCACTTGAGAGTAACGCAGCACAACTTTAAATGTAAAATGCATTTTGAGAGAAAAGAGCACCCCTGCCGTTTCTAGTTAACATACATACATATATGTATGTAAAAAATAATATTTAAAAGGTTAATAGGGTTCTCTACTTCTTCTACAAGTATAGTATTCTAGTATTTCTTGCTCAGTGTCATGCATTACTGTCAATGTTGCTCCTGCTGCTGCTGTTCTTGCTGTTGCTGTTGCTGTTATTACAACAGGAAGTGCAAGTGAGTTATCAACGCTGTAAACTATGCATGCACAAGATAAAAAATATGTTAATTGATGTGCACTCTAACGTCAAATGTTACTTAACTGAAGTAAAGTTATTATTATAATGAAAGCAAAAGGGTTTACTTTAAAGTAATATACTAGAAAGTATAATTGGGTAAAGTAAAAGTGTAGACAGTTACCCTTAAATAGATAAGAATCTAGTTAGTTAACCAAAATAGGTTCTATTGGGAAACAACATTTTTCTTCAGGTAACCAGGCAACACAACAGAATTTTATGGAAAAGAAACCTCTTTGAATTAACACGGACACTGTTCGCCCGGCATAGGAGAAATAAATTTTCTAAAGATATTAGAGGATTATAGAGAATTGGACTTGCAGAACAGCGTACTGGAATCTTACTTTCTGAAAACTGATAAATAAAGTTATATAAGACCTACTCTTCCGACAATATTTGAAATTAATAATGAACATTCATAGCTGTGGACTAAAAACTGAAAATATGTCTAAAAATATATCGATATTTATTATTATTATTATCGAGTTGATATTGTGGTAGTTCTTGTTCTAATTTTAAGTAAAAAGGATAAGAGTCTCGAATACAATTGGATTTATTTTCTAAAAAATATTACAGATGTATTTTATCACGGACAAGCCCTATAAAAAAATGTTTACTCGAAAAGTGGGACAGATTTTCAATGAAACTACACGTATAAACATAATTCGATAACAGCAACACACATTTTTTAAAACACAGTAAATGCCTAAGAAGCCAAAAAAGAAATAAATATTTCGATATTTAAAACATAAATAAATAAAAAAGTAATAAAAATGCGTTTACTGTTGAACTTGTTGTTGAAGTATGCTTAAATGAGTAATATAGTATTTAAAAATTATTTATTTTCCACGTTTTTAAATAAGTTTTCAACATAAATAAGACAAAAAACAGTAGCCTATGTTTAATTTAAATAAGTTAGTAACCATCAACAAATAATAAAAACTTCAAAGATATCACTTCAGCAATAAGTTAGTGAATGTTACAGCTGCTCAACCATTTAAAACCATAACTAATAGTTAATAAACAATGATAATTTACTGTACACACTTATTTAAGCTTCACACGCCTGCAGCAGTATTAAATTATTTGTAAAAAATACTTAAAATACCGCAGTAGCAGGTAACTTGACACAAATATAGGTAATCGTGATAAAATTTGCAAAAATATGGAACTTAAAATTTTTTAGTTATAGTTATATATATTGTAAGAAACTTATAACTTATTTGACAGCAACTATTTATTGTTAGTGAACGTTTCAAAATAAATGCATTTTGTTTATGTTGAAAAACTGTTTTAAAAATAATATAAAGTTTAATATTAATTTACTTGTAAGATAAAGAAATACTTAAAAAAAAATTTAATATAAATATTCATTAATTTATTTATAATACTTTTTTAATAGTCGCGAAAAATTAAATAAAAATATTAATTATTCTTAGTGCAATTAAAAATTTATATATATTTTAAAGCAACATTTTTATATCAAGTACACTAAAAATAAGTACTAATCATAAGCTTATAGTCCTAATTAAAAATATTAATTTTTCATTGAATACCTGAATTGAATTCATGAACTCAACAAGCATAAACGATGTAGAAACATTGCGGGATTAGTTCACTAGCGCATATGTATGTAGGTAGGTACATATAGACAAACGGATTACATGAGTGCACAGTAGAATCAAGCTAAAATCTGTTAAATACTATGCAAATCTACTGCAGGTGCTACAACATCCAGCCAAATGTAAACACTCAAGCTGAACAAACTAATAAGATGTTGTATCTTGTGTTTTGCTGTGTATGTGAGTGTGTGTGTGTGTATCCTGTAACTGCACTAGGCCAAACAACTTAACTCAAACTCAACCCGCGGGCTCTGGCATCTCAACTGGATGTTAGAAGCTAACCGCTGTCCACGACTCTCTGTTCCTATCCATTGATAGCTTCTCAGTTTATTTTACCTTGTCACGTGCTCGTGCAGCGGTGGCAATTTCTAACGTTTCAGC
>JBANCX010000070.1:0-42166 GCA_037040065.1 Dettopsomyia nigrovittata
CCCACCGCCCACAACTAGGCTTTGTATTTCATCGGTGTGTGAAAATAGTTTTGTTTGACTCAGCAAACATTTATATACATATACAAGCATGTATGTATGTATTGTACGATGTACAGTGTTTGCTCGATAATTAAATATTTTGTAATTTGGAAAAAATATTTTAGGCGAAGCGATTTGATTTGTTTTAAAAATTTAGTTTAAAGAGAAAAAAAATATAAATTTTGTTGTAACCTTAATAACAATTGCAAAAGGAAAAGAATTATTTATTTCTATTTAATTTATTTCTTTTTTTTGTTAATTAAATAAGCAAAAAGAAGATAAACATGCAAAATTCTAAATCCTGCATTTAAGACATTCATAGAAAAATATATATATTTTATATGTGTCCGGTTAAAAGGAGTGTCCGTCTTGAAGATATAATTGATTCATAAAAAAAAACAAAAATCCGTAAATGTAGTTTTTTGTACAATATTTTAATATTAATAATAGATATTTAAAGTATTTATTTATGCTAATAACAATTAACAAAAATAATGAATTATTTTTTTTTGTTAATGAAACAGACATCAGAACTCTATTGATATGTGTTTTAATTATCGAGTGATTACTATAATTGATGTATGTATATACATACATGCACGCATACATACATACATACGTACATATATATGTTTGTATGCATTTCTAACAAAAAAACAAATTTTTTTTATTGTCGAATATGCGTAACTGCGTAATAAGTAGATGGCCAAATAGCAACAACAAACATATTTTTTATTATCGCGCACAAAAAGGTTCCATCCATAAAAAAAAAAGAAAGAAGAAGAGCAACACAATTCACAATTTTAAATTAATTGAGTTATCCTGTGCAACACATACATACAAATAAACAGTAAAGCACATATACACACACAAACTTATATATGTATATGATATATATATAAACATGGAAGCTCAACGCATACAGACAAACTTTCAATGCAATAAATTGACATTTCTGCATGTGTTTGTGTGCATGTGTGTATATGTGTGTATTTGTGCGTCAGTGTGTGTGTGTGTGTAATTTTTCACATTTGTGTGTATATACACAGAAGTTTTTTTTTTTTTTTTTATTTTAGTGTGTTGCTTACCATTCGCACTCAATTGATACGTCTGCAATGTAACGCCAGAATTAACATCAAGAACTTTCACTAGATTATTAACACCAAATGCAAGCAGCACATTTAATTGCGGATGATAGACAATGTTGCGTATTTCAAAAACGGGTGCTCCGCCAGGCAGCGCACCATCGTTTGTAATATCATCGCCTACATCCAAATAACCATCTTGCTTTAGAATACGCTGTTCCATGCTGTGTTTTGAACAACTATTACATGCGGGCGTCGTGCGCACGATTGGTTCGTTGACAACGCAAGCTTTGCCTATTCTTTGAATTATAATTATCTTTAACAAATTTGTTTGAAAAAAAAATGTAATTCACACAATTTGAATTGCTTTTGTCGTCGGGACTTGCTGCTGTTAATGCTGCTGCTGCTGCTGCTGCGCTGCAGTTTTTCTATATGTGTCCCCTTTTCTTCCTTCTGACAGATGAGTATTTGATTTGCCATTCGCCTGTGTGTTTGCCAATTGTCAAAAATTAATTTGCAATTCAAACTTGTGTTAGGAAATGTAGGGGAAATTTTAGGTTTAGTGTTGAAAACAAAAATGACGGTTTAACAGCAGCCACTTTGATACGCAACTAAATTAAATATATATTATTTGTTCTATACAATTTAAATTTATTAAATTTATTTTAATTTTGCGAAAACTTTACAACACTCTTTTTGCCATTCACATCTTTGCGTTTTTTGTTTACCAAATCGCAGACAACTGGTGTGGCTTCAATTAGTGTTGCATAATTAATCGATAAAGATTATTGGAAGCTAAAAAAAAAACTATAAATTCTGTGCAAAAATTTAACTTATTTAAAGCAGTTTTTATCGAAGAAAATTTCCTGAAAGGAATTTTTCTAATAGAAAAACAAAAAAGTATATTTAAACTGAACATCGATCGATACATTTGAAACAAAACAAAAACATATGTTATTGCTATCGATATTGTTATCGTTTGAATTGCCAGCTCTAACAACAAATGCAAACAAATGAATATCTTGCCTAAAAAACGGTAATTATAAACATTACAAATATTATTAGCAGTCAAAGAGTTTAACTTATTCGCTCTATTTATACATATTTAGCTGGCATGTCCGAACCAAGGATAATATTGCACGTGTGCGTCGCGATGAGGCAGCCGCACAGGAGGAAGAACAAAAACGTTTGGGCAAATTGGAATTAGCCGTAAGTGTTGCAAATTATTGTAATAATACAAATATTATAAAAATATATTACTTTGAAAGGAAAGCGAAGCCCGTATTAACTTTCTGCGACGTCAATCGGGCTTACCTGAAAAAGTTACAGTTGACACTGAGGCAAATGCTGATAAACAAGAAAAGGATTTAAATGTGCCAGCCGAGCATGTCGATCTATTTGCAGACTATAAAAGTCATGTAAAGAAGACTAACAAGGATTTGGAAAAAGAGAAAAAGGAGGAGCAAGAGAAATATGAAAAGCAAATTGGATATTTAACATATCTGGGACAGGATACAAACGAAGCACTCAAAGTGCGCAGCTGGTACGAAGTAGCACCAAAACGAGCCCGATTCGATGATGATCCAAAGGCCACTGAAAGTAACTTAAAACAGAAGTTATCTCAAGACCCCCTGACATTAATAAATGCGCTAATACCTACACCGAAAAAATCCATTAAAAGCGTAATTAGTAAACAACAAGAACACACTCTAACGCCAGAGCCAGCTTCAGAGAGATCATCTAGATCCAACAGCAAACACAAAAAAGACAAAAAGAACAAAAAACATCAAAAGAAACATAAACACAAGAGTGACAAGGAATACAGAATAACGAAAGAACAGACAAAAAAGTTAAAGCGTGATAAGCTTAACAAGTTGCGTAAAGAGCGGCTGCAGCGAGAGGCAGCCGAGCAATTGCGTCAGGAGCAGCTATTTGGAGCCAAGGAACCAGTGTTAACAGCAACTGCAGTCAGCACACCAGCCTCCACACCGCGCATAGTACAAAAATACAATAGCCAATTTAATCCAGAGATTGCCAAGCAAAATATGATTTAAATATTTGTACATTGGCATGCCAATAATTAATAATAATAAATTTATAAGAATTATATTAAACAAATCTTTAAATAAAGACTGAAAATAATTTAAATTGTGTTATAATTTTGTTTAATTAACTAAAATTAAGCTGTTAAAATTCGGTGCAAGGATGCACACTAAGCTCGAACCGAATCGATCTTATAAACCGAGCCGAGACTCGAACCAGTTTTTCCCTATATTATTCCCTATATATTTATGCGCAAACGTAAAATATAAATTATGCAACTTATTTAAATGGTAACATTTTTAAAATCTAACTATTTATTGAGCCTATTAATTATAAATTATTTAAATCTAATTTATTTTTTGGCTTTGTCTGAAGCCATTATGTAGATCTTATATATCTTAAATAATGTTCGATTTTTTTTTTGATTTTGAATAGCCGTTAACAGTGTGCTATTTAACATTTGCGCCAACTAATGCTGTTACCAAACATGGAGAACAGTGTTGGAAAAGCCCCAACACTCACATGTCATTTTGGCGGCGCTTACTTAGCTGTTGCCTTAGCGTCGTGCTTGGGTTATTTCATTTCTAACTTTAGCAAAGTTCACATCGTGAGTGCTTTTTGTCTTAGTTTATTATTTTTTTCGACATCATTTTTTTTTTTATTATAAACTTTTGTGTGCTAACAGTAATAACAAATACGTGAATATTTATATATATTAATATGGATGAAGATAATAATGATTTGCCGCGTGGTAAGTTGAATTAGAAATTGGCCAAAAATAATTTGCGGGTTGCTAAATTTTAATTTTAATTTGCAATCCGTTTGAATTCAAAAAGTGACGCGCAATTTGTTGTTGCTTTTGTATGCTTGTTAAGCGCTGTTAGGTGCTGTTAAGCCATATTGACACATTGCTTTTATATTAATAATATTAATTACAATTATATTTAGTGACACGCGCTCGCACACGTCGCTTGTCGGCTCTAGACACTGATAGCCGTCCTTTGACGCCGTTGCTTGATGTGGCCTCGGAGCGTGCTGGTAAGAGTTAACATACATATAAATGTACGTAAATTTATTATAATTTTGCATTGAATTAATTTTGCTGTGCAGTTGCCTCGCCGCGTCCCATGCGTAGAACTCGTCTTAATTCAGCTACAGCTGATTTAAGGACACCCACGCGCACGACACGCTCGTCCTTGGCACGCGGGGAGACTCCAGAACCTCAGCCTCAAGCCCAAACCACGACGCCTAGCTTGTCGGCTGTTAAGCGTGGCACACGCACTCCAGCTAAATCAGCTGCGCGCAAGCAGCTGACTTTGCAAGAAGACATCAATGAAGAGGAGGCTGAGGTGCAACAGGCCACTTCTTTGAACAAGCCAGTTGCAGCTGTGGCACGTAGCCAGATACCAGTTCCTTATATAACCACAACAGCCTCCGCTGTGAAGCCGACACCATCTGAAAGTAAGCAGCTGGCTTTGCAAGATGACATTAACAAAGAGAAGTCTGAGGTCGAGCAATCGACGTCTTTTCCCAGGACGCGTACTGCTGCTGTGGTATCACGTGGCCAGACACCAGATCCTATTAATACACCAAATTCAGTGGTGATGAAGCAGACGCCAGCAAAGTCTGTACAGAAAGATATAAAGAAAAATACAGTAGATGAGCAAACTGAGCCATTAGATAAAAGTATTATGGAGGGAACTCCACTGCGCAGGACACGCGCCTCTATGTCTCTGACACCGGATCCTATAACGCCGGCTTTGACTGTAAAGCAAACTTCAGCGAAATCAGAAGTCAAGCTATTGAAAGAAACCATTCTAGAAGAGCCTGCAGCACCACAGGTTAGCCCAAAAGATGCTATAGATGAGACTCCTGTGCGCAGGACACGTGCATCTATGTGTCGGACACCCGATCCTGTAACACCTGCCCTGACTGTAAAGCAAACTCCAGCCAAATCAGAAGTCAAGCTATTGAAAGAAACCATTCTAGAAGAGCCTGCAGCACCGCAGTCTGGCCCAAAAGATGCTATAGATGGGACTCCTGTGCGCAGGACACGTTCATCGATGTCACTTACACCAGATCCAATTACGCCCGCATTGAGTTTGTCTACTGTAAAGCAAACACCAGCCAAATCAGCTAGAAAGCTCTTAAAAGAAACTATTCCAGAACAGACACAAAAGGTTGCCACAATGGCGACTCCCGTGGGCAAGACACGCTCAGAAACGCCAACTAAAACAACTGGAGCTGTCAAGAATACACCACCTAAAAATGATAGCAACAAGAATGACATGGAAATTACTCCAAAGTCGAATACATCGTCTGTTGATGATGCCAACCAGTATGTTACGCCACCAGAAGATAAACGTGTAACGCGTTCCATGTCAATGACACCGCCAGTCACCGTCAATAACAAAACTAATTCGCCACAAACAGAAAAAAGGAAATCTGAGACAAACAATAATTTGCTGGAAACAAACAATAACAAATCCAATCAAAATATTGCTGAGGCCAACATAATTGTCAAGAATTTAGCTCAGAAATTATCTAAAGCAAATACTCCTGAAGCAACACGTCAATTGAAGATCAACATTAAAGACGTGCTATTAGAGCAGAAAGAAAGTTTGCAGTTACAGGCAAAGACTGACAAGTCGAAACTAGATCCTAATAAGCATGAAGAGAAATCGACCATTGATGCTCCAACTGTTGCAGATCCTGCTACTGTGGATAATGCAGATGTATCTATGGAAGAACTGTCATTCTCCAGTGCTGAAAGCACAAAAACAAAAATCACTGAAGACATTAGTTTGCCGACTTTAACACCAAAAACTTTGTCTCGTATTACAGAATCTGATAAGCCGACAACTGAGCCTAAAAAACTGGTGATTTTCAATAATAATAGTGAGTCAACTGATGGTGGTATCAAGACGATTTATCCAAAAACTCCAGCGCGCGTTAATACTCCCAAAATGGTTGGGATATATGATCTGTCTACAGATTCGAACTTAATCAAATCTAAGTTAATCGAAACTCCACTTAAAAGTCTTAAACGTAATAGCTCCACTCCGTTGGCCAAGTCAGATGCCGAGCTAAGTTCGACTGAGCCAGCACAGAAACAACTGCCGTTGCAGATTGACGCTATTAAACCATTTGTTGCAGTGGAAGCTAAAGAATTGCCAACACCACCATCATCAGAAAATCAGGAGATCAAAAAAAAGAATCTCTCACAGCCTTATGAAATAAGTGATGATGAAAGTGAGGATGATTATTATGAAGTTAACAAAGTGGATCCTGAAGTTTATGAGTTTTTCGACAATGAGGTAGAGGTTATTGAAAATTATCAATCTGGCGATTCAATGGATAGCTCTGAACGTCGAGAAATCGAAGAGAATGAAATACAGATCGATGGAGAGTCTGTTGGCAGTCAGGATACACCGGATGAGCATGCCGAATCCGGTTCCGATGAGCAACTCTCATTTATAGTATCCGACGAGGAGGAAAATAACGAGAATGATGATGATGATGATGATGATGATATGGAAGATGAACAGCTCTGCTTCTCTCCTTGCTCTGATGAGGAAAAGTCTGAGGAACAAAACTCAAATGGCCAAAAGAAACGTAAACGTATTATAGTTTGTGAATCCAGCGATGATGATGTGGTTGAGCAACCTGAAGAAAAGAAACCAATGCAAGCAAATAAATCAATGAATGAGAATCAAGTGGAAAGCATTGATTTGGAGTCCAGTTTACATGCTCCACAAAGTCCCGAATGTAAAAATAAGACAATATATGAAATAAGCGATTCTGGTGATGAAACCGACGAGCAAGAGCATAATGAGAATGAAGACAAAAAAGATTTAATTGATGATGATGATAAAATCAAGGAGGTAAAGAACGGAGAGATTATTAAAGATAATAACATTTTTGATTTTGATGAAGACAATGAAGAATTAGAAGATATGGAAATAAATAAAGATTTAGATAAGTCCATCAAGGAGAAGCCAAATCAATCCAAAGATCTTAATAAATCAACTCATATTGAAGACTCCTCCAGTGAAGATTCGGCAGATACAAAGTTAAGTTCTGTTGAAAAAACGTCATCATCGCCACAGGTCACAGATAAACGCGAAGAAGAGGTGACTACTTCATCGTCTGGTGATTTGTCACATTTGCAGCCAATGTTCAATCCTTTGCAGAAATCGCGACGTCAAACATTGTATGTCAAGGGTACCGAGGTATCGATGACAGACAATCCCAAAACAAAGCTAAAACGTCGCAGTGAAATATTGAGCAGCGATTTTAAGCCATCACAATCCTTCATTGAAACGCTGGCCGCTGAAAAGAAGAATCAACAATCGAAACGTAAACGGTTATCTAAGAGCTTCTCTGGTGCAACTGATGACTTGGATACCAATGACAATGATCTGGAACAACAAGTGGACTGCAAGAAGGCACGAAAATCTAATGATAAAGAGCCAATTGATACCACAGAGCCTGCTACAGCAAATATTGAAATCATAGCTGAAACGGAAACTGACACAGAAGCAGCATTTATACCGGAAATTGCAGCTCCTCCAGCCGAAGTGGACTCCCATGAGGAAAAGAGTCGCAGTTTTTATCTAAATTACTGCGATAATTTATTACAGGCAGCCAATGAAGCGAAACTTTTACAAAAGAAACAAGTAATTATTTCAATTTTTAATATATTTTACATACTTTCTATATCCAATTCCTTTTATAATTTTCTACAGCGCCTTGCTACAGTTGTCAAGAAACCAAAGAATCGCATCGCACAGACTGCACCATCACCAGTGCCTACCAACGACACTCTCGATAAAAAGTTTAAAATTAAAAAAGATGTAAAACGTCTTCAGGCCACAAAACAGGCTCTCGATCATGCAATGCAACTACTTGATCCAGTTGCTGCAGGACAGAAAAAAGTAAGAGTTCTCCAGATTAGATTACATTTTTGTTGTTACCCAGATCCATGCAGAAGGAGACATCTCTCCGACCCTATAAAGTATACATACGTCCACAGCTGAGTCGATATAACCATGTCTGTCTGTATGAAACTGGGATTATATTCTGTATCAATTTTATGATTTGAAGCGAACAAGCTCCGCTAGCAGCTTGCTGAGTAAGAAGGCTCCTATTATAGGTATTTAGAGAATATTTCGACGTTTGGATAGGAATGAATATCTCGAATGAATAATCGAGCACACTCGACTGGAGCTTTCCTTGTTTTTATAGTTTTTTTCTACGCGTTTCTACGGTTCATGTTGATTTTTTTAAAAATTGAAATTCGTTTTATTTTTAAATTTCTGTTTTCCATTTCAGTCAATTGCTCGCAAATTGTTACCACAAGCGCCGCCGCCAGTGTTGGAAAAGAAAATGAAGAAACAAAATAAAAGAAAAAATGTTGTTCAAGTGTCGCCGGTGAAAAGTTCGGACGAAGAGAATCATCATCAATTCAAACGCAATGCAAAATGTATTAAAAATAACGCGGGCTTTGTGAATGTGACAAAGATCAAAAAATTAGAAACAAGTTCCGGTTTCTTTACCGTAGAGCCTTGCACACCAAAATCCAAATATTTTAAAGAGTTGCCGCTTACGGTGCACGATCGTTTGGGTTTGCGGGAGCAAAGTTATCCGGTTAATGTTAAAAAAAAGCTAAATTTAGATCGTAATCCGGCAACAGAATCTGCAATGCGATTCAAAAGGGAAATGTTGTCTAGAAAGAAATGAAAATCTTTTCTTTTTTTTTATATATATATATATATTCATATTAATTAAATTATGTTAAGTTAGTCCTCGTTGTGAACCACGCATGTTTGAAACACGCGAATTTTTCAGTTTTTCTTTCATTCTTCTTTATTTTTTGTTTATTATTTTCGAAATTTGTTCTTAGATTTAATAATTATGATTTAATTGAATTAATTTTTGTTTTGTTTTCTTGCCAATTTTCTTCATTTTTTTTCGTCGCTCGACAAGCACAGCTTAAAAAAAAATTATTTTTTTTTTATTGGCGTTGAATTTTGATTTGAAAATATTTTTTTTTTGTTCATTTATAATTTCTTTAAAATTTTTGAATTGATTTTTTACGTTTCTTTTTTTCGCGTTGAAATATGTTATAAAATTTGTTTAATAATAAACTAGATAGATTTAAAATTCGAAATTTGTTTTTTTGATTGGGTGGGTTATCATGGCTTAATAAAAACAAAGAAATTTTAAAATTAAAAATGTTATTAACAGTGCCATTTTGAGTAAATCATATTGTATATGAAAAGCGGCTGTTAACGCTTGTTACGTAATTCTTTACGATATTCGCCGCAATCGTTAATCGATAAATGTTTTCATTAAATGTCTGCAACATTTATATATTTAAAAAAAAATGTTTATATTAGTTGTTGTTTTTTTTTTATTAAAAAGAATACAAGACAAACGGCTTACTAATTACAGTAATGAAGCTATACATTTTATATATTACATTATTTTCCTGCATGAGTACATGACATTATATTTTGAATTTAACGGACATTTTAAAAATAGAAAAATGCCATAAATATAGTTACTAACTGCTCAATACAATTCTCAATCTTATCAACTGGCTAACAATATACAAATTTCAATTAAAAAACACTTGTTTTATGCATAACAAATATTGTTTTATTTAAATCAAACGGTTATTAGTTTGAAAAAAAAAACAAACAAAATATACAATTATCGATAAATGACGATAAAACGTGAGAGCGCATATCGTTTGCTGTATCGATAAGGCACAACGATATAAAAACATGCACAGAATCAAAAGCAACAACAACGCCAAACTGAGCGGACGTGTTTTTTGGATTCGGTCCGCGCATTGTAATTTGGTTTATTTCGTTTTTTTTGTCGTCCCCAAAGGAAATTTTAAATTTATATTTTACGTACGAAATGTAGTTGTGCAAGAAATATTTTAATTAAATTAAATTTAAAAAAAAAAAATTGTATATTTTAAAACAAAGTTAAAGCTAATTATATTATATATATAAATTAAACAAATTACAACAACAACAACAAAAGAAAAAAGTGAGAAACCAAAGAACAGTTGTTTTTTTGTTCAACGGTTTTTTTGTGCACACACACACACACGCACACAAATACAAATACAAATATATATCTATACATATTTAAGAAGAAGTAGAAGAGGTGAAACGAAGAAAATTAATCAAAACAAAAAGAGAAAATTAATAAAAATGTTCGAATTGGAGGATTATTCAAGTAGCATACACGAGGGCTTCTTCAGTAAATATGCGGTAAGTACATAATTAACTCCCGCACAATAAATAAATACATATTTGTTTAACAACAAAAAAAAACAAAGAGCAATACACACACACACACACAGAGAAGCAAATAAAATAATATAAAAAAATTTACTCAAAATAGCAAAATTTCAATTTGCCGGCCGGCCACACACACACACACACACATACACTCACGCGCGCGCGCACGCACGCACGCACATTAACCCATACAACTGCAAGAGAGATATTTTCATTTCTTTTTATCGTTTATTTTCAAATTTTGTAACGTTCGTTTCCATGCACAAGCAAAAAAACAAACTCGCCGCAGTCGACAAAGCAGCAGCAACAGCACTGCTGCTAAACGATAACAACAACGACAACAGCCAGCGGCAGCAGCAGCAGGTCTCCAAAGTATAAGCTCAATTTTTTTTCCTAGTATTTTTGCCCCTTTGTATATGTATATGTATATGCATGTATACATGTATACATTGCTCGTGTGCGGCGAATTGTATATTGTACGATTGATTTCGCTTCGCTTGGTGTTCGTCTCGACCGATTCATTTGTTTTTAACGTATAAAATTTAAATTTCAATTCGCCACTTCGCTGCGTACAATACACATACAGATTGTACAAATGTCTGTACATATATATGTGTATGTGTCTGTTTTGTGCGATCATTTTGCTTTGAAGTCGCACTCATTTGAGAATTGTTGATTAATATGTTTGCTTGAGGCAGGGTATGGGCATATGCTGGTGTGGCAAGCGGGGGTAGTCATAACCGGAACAGGGCCGCTACATACATATGTAGTTAATACCGATAATGAATGAATGAATGCGAAAGAATATTACATATTTATATTTGGTCTTTTGCTTGCTTTTATATTATCTATAATGGTGATTAACTTGGCTACAACAAAAAGCGACGTAACGTGGAGACCCCAAAATAACTTGAATGTTAACTAAGCGCCAATGTTAATATTAACAGTGCACTGCTGTTGTGTGTACTAAAAAAACACAACAACTGAACTTTACAGCGCAACTTAACAGTGGCAAATATTCTGTTAATTGTATACCCCAAGTTCGTTGAGGTTTGAGTTGTTGGACTGTTAATAGACAAATGTTTCATTTGTTGAACTTCTTCTTATTCTCATTTTCATTTCACATAGAATTCTATGCTTAATTATTTAGCTTAAAAGCTTAATTATTGCAAAGCAGACATATGTACGTACATACATACATACATATTTATATATATGTATTTCACTAATGTATTTTATGTTTTTTGCTATAAGCTGCTTCTGCTTCTTTCATGTCTCGTTATTCTCTTATAAAAGTATCTTCTGCTTTTGTTTTTTTTTTTTTTTGCGTTTTAAACTTTTTGAAGGCCAAACGTTCACCTCAACTTGGCGCAAGCTTTTGTTTTATGCTTATGCTATGTATATGTATGTATATACTATATTTAATTATCTTGATTTTTAAAGTACGTTAAACAGATTAGCTTAAAACATATTACATACGTCCTGACCTCCTACAAAGTTGGCAATTTTTTTATATTTTTTTTCTTTTAATGAACATGTGCGCCTGTTAAATGCAACATGTAAAAAAAAATAATTTGCAAATACACACACGCACACAGCCACAAGTGTGCTTATCTGTGTGTGTGTGGGGAGAAACAAAGAAAAGCAAACACAGCGAATTGCTTTTATCTTTCAAACGCCACAAGTTGTGTTCGTGTTAAAGGGGAAGAGAGCACAACAAATTTACTCTAAAAAAAAAAATAAAAAAAACAGAAGAAGAGCTTTTTTTTACTCATACTTTGCTATGCTTCTCTGACTCTCTCTCTCTCTCTTAAAAGTTCAACGTGCCGGCGGCTTTGACTTTGACTTTGAGTGAAATAAATTGCACACCTACACACACACACACACATACACGCAGCCAGCTCCCCTCTTTGTACATACATATGCCGCGCTTTCGTTTGTTGCCTCAATAAGTATGAGCGCCCAGCTGTATGCCGCATAGATTTTCTCACGGCCCGGCATGCACATAAAAACGAAAAAATACGAAAAAATATCCTTTAAAAAAAAAAAGCTGCAGTCGCGCTCAGTAAGCAAATTACATGAAAACATTTCATTTTGCCGCCTAAAAATAAATAATTTTTTTTTTACATACAAAAACTTGAAAAATAATTTATGAATTTGTGTGTGTGTGTGTGTGTGTATCTGGCTGCGTGTGTGTATTTCCCAGTTTTGTCTCGAGCCATAAAGTAATTTACAAACAGGCGCACATAATTAGGCGTAAGCAAAATTTGGCCTAAAGCCGTAAACCGAGAAATTTCTTTCATTTGGTCTACCTGGGAGTCCTTGGGATTTGTGTGTCACAATCTCTGATTCTTTCTCTCTCTATCTCTGATTACACGATTGTAAAGGTGAAAGCGACAGAAGACGAACAAGATAAAGAAGAATAAAAATTAAGGCTCTCGCACAGCAGATGCAAACAATGACTAAGAAAGAAAAAAAATACCCAAAAAAAAAAAGAAAAAAGAATGAAAAATGAAAAAGAAGAAAAGAAAAGAACTTCTCTGTTGCACCCCATTGATGTATGTATGTATGCTTCCTTTGCAAGGGTGCAACACATTGAATGCAACATGCTGCTGCATGCTACATAGACATACATACATAGATGACTTTTATTTCATTGGTTCGTTGCACAACTTAAACAGGCTAAAAAGACAATGAAACAGGCAACAGACAGCTGCTGCAACCTAGAAAATTGACAAGAAAAAGTTAAAATTTTATATATGTATATAATAATATGCCTTCTAACATATTTTGAACGCCTGTTAAATGATTTTTTTCTTTCTGTCATAAGAAATAAAAGGGAATCCATTCCTAGACATAATTCTACATAACCCTACATACGTACATATCCTATGCAGGTGATAGAAGAGAAAAAAATTTTAACAAATAAAAAGAGAATATTATCATTTCCGTTTGAAGAGTATAATGCAGCAACTCACAACTTACAAAAAGGAGCAATTATTTACATATACATACATACAAACATACATATATATGTACATATGCATTTGTGTGTGTTTGTGTTTGTGTGTGAACAACCCTCCAGTTCGAAAATTGCAGCTGGCCTGCACAGCCAGCCAGCCAGCCAGCCTGCCTTTGCTCTATCTGGCTGCCTGGCTTGCCTGACTGACAAAAGGTTATCAAGAAGAACACTTACATACACATACATATGTACATACGAAACATATTTAGATCTGAAAATTAAAGTATGTACATACATACATAGAAGTAATCTACATTTATAATTATATAATAATTGTAATTGCCATAAAGTTTGAGTAAAAAATTATCAATAATTTTGAATAAAAATAAAAATATTTATGTGGAATGAAGCGGAACAGGAAATAGTATAACAATCATAACGATTGAAAATTGTTTGAAACATTAATATGAGCAATACGTGAAGAATATGCAATAAAAATATTTAATGAAATTAGCATATATGTATGTATGTATCATGATTAATGTATGTATATGTACAAATATGTACCTTGGGGACTCATAAATTATCAAAGTATTTGAAATATTTTAAGAAATATATTGAATATTTTCTTTGATGAATGAATGTGTTTCGCGGTTTTTTTCGGTTGTTTTTTAGCAGGCTTTAGGTCCAGAATATTATATTAAATTTTTGTTAAGAATAATTAGAAGGAATTATATTATATTTTAATATTTGAAGTTCAAGTATTTTGCTCATAGTTTTGATAACGTTAGTTTGGAATATCGTAAATTTTAGATTATTCCCATCATTCTTCAAAATATAATTTTAAATATAATTTTATGATTTCTTAGGAGTATTTCAATATAGAAAATTGCAGTTAAAAGCATATAAAAATCTAGATGAGAGCTCCCCATTTGTTAATTTGTTAATTTTGAGACTCATAGTTTATTTAATTAACATTCTAAACATTTTATTTTTATTAAGAGAAAAAGATTTTTTTTTTTTTGCAAAGAAATAATTTTTTTTAAACTAGAAATCTTATAATTTTCTATGGCAAATGGAAAACAATGTTTTAAGACAACTTTAGGGATAAATATATATTAAATAAAGTTACAAATTTTCATTGTAAAAAAATTTTAAAAAACCTTAGTCAAGTTAGGTTCGGTTAGGTTAAACCGGCAGACTGTCTGGGCAGTCACACATAGACCAGAGTTGGTCCTAAGTGACACCGGAGTTATTGATGGAGATAAGGTTAGAAGTTGCTCAGATCCCTGAGCATGTTGCTGCATTTGGCAAACCTTGGCAGCGATCTAGGGCTTAGTCTGGCCGCCGCCTTTAACGAGGTTATGTAATGCATGTTGAGGTGTATTTTGCGTGTTCTTGCCAGTGCTGGGCATTGGCAAAGAAGGTGTGTTATAGTCAAGTTAAGAACATCTATAAAATTGTTAATATTTTAAGAATTTTTCTATATATTGATAAATATGTATGTATGTACTTATGTACATTGGATACTTTCAGATGTAATAAGATACATTATATATACATACATATGTACATCTTTGTACATATTTTCTTATATATAATACAATTTTAACCCTAACGATCAATCCCATTATACAATCTGAAAAATGTAATTAGTTTAAAGATGCAGCAAGCAGATGTTGGTTTTTTTTTTGTTGATATAACCCAAAGAATATGAAATGAACTTTAAGTGCAACACCTGCTTTGCTCTTGCTTGCCCCTTAAAAATGCTGTTGCATGCAACCGAACAAGCACAAGCAACCAAAAGGGCTCTCTTTTAAAAAAAAATAAGAGAAGGAAGAAAAAAAGTACAATGTCTCTCGAGAACAAAATAGAAATGAAAGAAACATGATTTCTTAGCAAAGGACGCAACTTTTAATTGTTTGTACTGCGCTTTTGAATGGCAACTACTATGTATGTATGTATGTCCAGACAGCAGCTAGACAACACTATGAATGATACTACTACTATTTTGCATATACATACATACATACAATATATATGTATGTGTTGTGTGGGAGTTGAATTTTTCGGGACTGATAAAAAAAAAGATACATTTTTGGTCTTACCTTGCATAAATTTATGTTATCCTGCTAAATTATGCAACTTATCATCTTTGCCATGCGGGCTTCAAGCTACATACATACATGCTACATGCGGCATATTTTATATTGATTTTTTCCGTGGTAGCAGACAGACTTTTATGTATGTATGTATGTACCTTGGTTGGGGGCGGGTCAATGAGTTGGAATGTGTTCAAGGACACGCTAACATCAGCAGCTTTTATCAACCCCCACTGGTAAGTAACAGGCGCGCAAGTCTTTCATTAAACGTTGCTGCTGCTGTTGCTCAAAAGTAACAAAATGTTGCGCCTAAATACAAACCGAACAAAGCAACAACAACAACAACAAAAAATAATGTAGTAGACAGCAAACCACAAAAATTATATACATACATATGTATAGCAACATGTGCTGTCGGCCTACTACTTCTACTACTTTATTGCTACTGTTAAAACCTGGCACCTACTACTACTCTACTACCCTTTTTCATATACAGCAACACACAAAAAAGTACTGAAAAGTACTCAACAACGTTAAAATGTTCATGCTCTGTTGTTGTATAAAATTTTTGCAGAATGTTTTGTTCCCAACTGTACTGTTGTGTTGTACTGGTTGTGTGCTCTCAACAGGGAACACTGTTGTCTCAATACGGTCGATGTTCTATGTTTTCACTATAAAGAGCAGCAGCAACAGCAGCGACAGCGACAGCAGTTGAGTTTTTCTGTATGGTTTCTCTTTGGGACGGTTTTAACATGAAACAGACGTCGACGTTAACGTCGCTGTGCACACACACACACAGATACTTTATTCTCTGTTTGCTCGTCATACATACATAGCTACCCTGTTCGTGCTGTTGTTGCCGCTGTTGCTGTTGCTGCCGGCAGAGTCTGTTGTTTATGTACGGCTTTAATTCCTTTTTTTTTTCGTTTTCAATGAGCACAAGCATATACATACATACTCTTTGTATGTATGTCTGTATATTATTCCCCCTTTTTTTTTATTTGGTTTTTTTGTTTAAATATCGTTTGTTCTCTGTTAACGAGCGCTGCTCTCTCACAAATGTTGCTGAAACATTTTTTTCAGACACGGCAACATTTTTGTTTTGTTTTGTGTTTTTCTGGCTGGTGGTTGATTGTTAGTTCTCAACACAAATGATGCTTTTGTAAATGGAGAATATGTTTATGCAGCATAAATTGAGTTATAAAAATTTTGATCTTATTCATTTATTTATGCTTTATTCTTTGAGTAAATGCCATTTGTGCAGTCGCTTTTTAAGCCTTTTTTTGAACTTAACAGCCTGCGATTGCATAAAACTTTCAATTTTTCTGATATCCGGTTTAAGATGTTGGCCTTCTTATGGTACACACACACACACACACACACATAATATATGTATGTATGTATATGTAACTCTATCCCAAGTCCAGACGCTGTAATACATACAAACATACATATGTACATACTTACGAGATGTGTTCAAAATGTTGCATGAATTTTGTGAAATAATTTTTGTTTCAACAACCTTTTCATCCCTTTAAAATAAAAAGATTTTTTTTTTAAAGCAATATGCTAATAATATATTTAAACATTTTTTTGGAATTGAAATGAATTAAATTGATAACTTTTTGGGGTGATATTCGTTTGATGTGTTTTTTTAATGTTTTATGTCGTTCAATTTATTTAATTATTCTGATTAGATCAAATTACTTTAATTAAAAATGTTTTTCGTGCAAATATTTGAATTTTTATATTCAATTTTATACATATGTACGTATGTAAAGTAAAGTTTTTCTCTAAAAATATTATAAAATTTTTTAAGTTCATGTAAATAAGTTGCAAAATATTTAAAGGAAAGCTTAATTGGCTACATTTTTATGAAATATTTTTTAAATCAGTGTTGATTTTTATAAAAAATAAAATGTATGTTTTTCTCTGTCTCTAGATTATTGTTAAAAATTAAAAAAAAAATCATTTAATAATTGATAAAACCTAAAAATATAAATCAAAAAATCACGTTTTAAGTATTGAATTTCAATTACAAAATTAATTTTAAAAAATTTTCGTTTTGGTTGGCTTAAAAAAATAAAAACAAAAAAAAAAAATTTGACAATTTATACGATTTAGAAACAAAATAGATTTTTGTAATTTTTTTTTAATTTCTTTTTAAAAATATAACTTTATGAATACATCTCGTACATGAAATGCATTTGTTTTTGTTGTTGGTCATCAGTTGGCGCCTCATCTTGCTGATGATTATATATACAAACATACATAGACATAAACAGACACACATACATACATACAAGCATACATATATGTATATGCTATATACAGGCTATGTTCTCCTCTGGCGGCTGTTGAGTTGCCTGCCTTGGAACGTAAAACTGGTTTTTGACATTGCTCCTGCTTTTTCCCATTTTCGTTGAATATTATCATCGTCGACGTCGTCGTCGTCGTCTTCGTCGTTGTTCTAGTTGTTGTTGCTGTTGCAATATAGAAAAGGAAAAGTATATACAAACTGTTGAGTATATATATGTATATGTATATATAAATTGTATGTATATATGTACATATAAAAGTGTTTTTGTTTATTTTGCTGGAATGCGTAACAAAACAAAAGAAACGAAATATATTCAAAAGCAACAACAAGTTGCAATTCACACATGCATACATACATATGTAGCAAATGGAATGCTGAAAATGGAACATGTGATTTGCATGCGACTATTGCAATACATTTGGCAATTAATTGAAACAGTCACACATACACATGCACATACACATCCACACATACAAACATACATATGTATGTATATTCTATATGTATGCATGTAATGCATGTAATGCATTTTCCATGGCAAAAACAAAATAAAAGCAAATTTCATTTCTTTGATTTGATTTTTCTGTGCGCCTGTTAACATTTGTATATATTTTCCTATTTTTAAACACTAAAAACAAATTTGTTTTAAATTTAAAGTTTTAAAGTTTATTTTATTTAAATAGTATAGAAAAAAATGCTTTTGTACTCAAATCAAAAATAATAAAATGTGAAATTCACAGATATGCGCATTGTAACGAACAAGCCAAAGCAAAATAATAATACTTGACATAAAATATAAATTAAAACTAATATATATTTACCTGCCTTGGTTAAGCAGAAGGAAACTTTTGGTTCTAAGCATAAAAGGAAATTTTTTTAAAGATTTCAATAGCAGTGTCTGCTGCTGAAGAAGGAGTTTCCTGAAATAACCAAACAGACATCTTGAAATGATTTTTGTATTGAACAACATAACAACTTGAGTTCGAGACACATTTTTAGGTTTTTTTTTGGGTTATTTCTAATTTAATGATAGATTTTAGCATAATTTGGTATATTTGGTTATTTTTAATCTAAAAATATAACACAAAATCATAAAACATATCGACTTTAATTTGTATTTATCAATAATTCGATAGATTTTTTAATTTACTCTTTTAGAAAAAATATTATTTCAACTAATTTCAACGGCTTGGGATAGCTTGGATAGTCACGAATCTGTCTAAAACATAATAAAAATTTAAAAAATAATTAATTTTAAGTTAACACAATACCAAAATATAAAATATATTCATATAAAAATTCAAAAAAAAAAAAATACTCAAAAATGTACGAAGTTTTTGTAGATTTATATGACAACTAAACAACAAGATACTAAATGAGATAAATAATATTAAAACTAAATACAAAACTTGTCTATTATATCTAATAAAATATAATCTGATACCAGTTGGTATCGATATCGATACTTTGTTGAAATTATTTGGATAAAGTGGATAATGAATGTAAAATTGAGCAATAAAATATCGATAATATTGATATTATTGATCAATTGTTCGAAAAAGAAATTATTGAATACATATTATTAAGAGTAGCTAAGAGTTTTTTTTAAATAAATCGTTTGTTAAATTGTTTGTTTTAATTGTGAATGAATATTATTAAAGATATCGAATATTATTATGGTATTTTATTGAATTGCACATTATCGATATATCGATCTGTATTTTCTCATAGAATTATCGGTTTTTTTGGCGCAATCAATTATAACTTTTGTTATTACATATATCAATTAAATAATTAATTAATTATATATATTACCTCTGCTCAACAGGATGCTGCAGGACCTTCACTCGATTTCTATGTATCGGACTCTATGCAAGATATGCTGGACGTTGATATACGAGCAGAGATTGCAAATGTTGTGGGAAGTTCAAGTGATTTGACCTCGTCATTGGATCATGCCCTTGAAGCTATATCGGCAATAAATAATAGCAGCAGCAACAACACTAACAATTATGGAACATCTGGTAATCTATTGGCAAGCAGTGCATTGCATGCCTCACCCACAGCCAAATGGATGGGATCTTGTGCAAATTTCTGGTCAACAACTGATTATTATGCAGATGTTGGGGCATGTGTAAATCCTATATCGGTGATGCCAATGATTAATTCCAATTCGGGTTCAACATCGATGCTTGGTGTTGGTGGTGGTGCTGCTGGAGCCGGAGGAGGCGCAGGATCACCACAGAAATCACGAACACATAGCTCGACACAACAAAGCCGTTCAATGGGGAACAGCACTGGTATTCCACCTGCTTCGCCATGCGATCAACATAAATCTCATTTAACATTTTCACCAGCACAAATGAAGGTGAGCGCTGGTTCATTGCGGCGCGAACAAGTGATGGCCCATATACCCAAACAAATCTCAGCATTGCCCATTTCATCTACGGCGGCAACAGCTGGCGGCGGTAGTACAGCACCAGCCACAATGGCCACAAATTCGGCATTGCAGCGACGCAATTCATCGGCTGTGGATGCGGTGCGCAAGGATTTGGGCACAGAGTTGCGCAAGGTGCAACATCAGCATCATCAGGATCATCAGGAGATTCAAACCAAACAGTCGAGCAACAAAAATAATAACAACAACAATAGTTTGTTGACCAGTGGTGGTGTTGCCACAAATACCATCAAACTGGGACCTGGCATTGGCGGCCTAACCTTTGCTAATAGTGCAACCTACAACAAATTGAAGCAACAAACAACGCTCAAATCCCAAAATGGTGGTGGTGTTGTTGCTGCTGGTGGTGGCGTTGTGCCACTTACTGCCAATGGAAATATTGTACTTAAACGTGATCGGGAGTCAAGTCCATTGGTACAGAAACGTGGCAATGGTGCGACACCAAAAAGTATTGCGTCAGCAATCAATTCGCCGCATCATCAAATGCAGCTGCAGCAACAGAACAGTATTGGATCGCCATCCTCTACGTCATCGCATTCTACGGGTCGTGCTACCAATTCTTCCTCTCCGTTGTCCTTTACGCCTAACCACAACAACAATACAAACAACAACAATAATAGTTTCCACAAAGCAACACAATTACAACATCAACAGCAACACCAACAACAACAGCAGCAACAACAAAAGACAAAACTGCCAGCGATGAGTGCGTCAGCGAGCGTATTACCCAAGCCAGCCTATTCATATTCCTGCCTGATTGCCCTGGCATTGAAGAATTCACGTGCCGGTTCATTGCCCGTCTCAGAAATCTATAGTTTCCTATGCCAACATTTTCCATATTTTGAGAATGCGCCCAGCGGCTGGAAGAATAGTGTTCGTCACAATTTATCATTGAACAAGTGTTTTGAGAAAATTGAACGTCCGGCAACAAATGGTAATCAACGTAAAGGTTGTCGTTGGGCCATGAATCCGGAACGCATCTGTAAAATGGATGAGGAAGTGCAAAAATGGTCACGCAAAGATCCAGCTGCTATACGGGGCGCTATGGTACATCCAGAGCATCTGGAGTCCTTAGAGCGTGGCGAAATGAAGCATGGCTCAGCTGATTCTGATGTTGAAATGGATTCACAGTCTGAAATTGAGGAATCATCTGATTTGGAAGAGCATGATTTTGATGATACACTAATTGATGCCATGCTCGTTGAGGAGGATGAAAATGATGATGAAGTGGAGTAAGTTCATTAATAAAATTTATTAAAAATCGAAAAAAATATTAAATTTTAACTTAAAAATTTTAACAGCTGGCCAAATAGCGAAGATGAAGATCCCATACAGGAGGAGCATGAATATGAGACAAACAATCAATCGACCCATCACCTGCCCAACAATCATCATCATCATCAACAACATCAACATCATCAACTGTTGCTTGCCCAAAAGGGCGCTGATTTTGATATCGAAGTAAGTTTAAAATGAAATGTGATGAATGAACTAAATCTAACTTTTATTTTCTCTTGTTTAGGTTGATGAGCTATACGATGCCATTGATATAGATGATGATAAACAATTGATTCGTCAGGCAATTATCAATGGTCAGACAGCAAATATTATTGAGCTAAATCCTGCCGATTTGAATGCCAATGATGGTTATAAATCACCAAAACGTGCTCGTCTCGATATTAATTATGCCATTGGTCCAGCTGGTGAGCTGGAGCAACAATATGGTCAAAAGGTGAAGGTGCAACAAGTATTGCAACAGCCAACACCAACATATAATCGTCGCAAGATGCCGCTGGTTAATCGCATTATATAAGCGTATATACACACACACACACACTTAGTGTTATAAAATTTAGTTAAGATTCGCTCAGCTACGCTTAAAAAACGTTTTATTTTAAGCATGATTTAATTATTTTATATGTGCAGTTTAGCTGCTTCGTATTCGATTTTCTATATTAATATACATATATATAGTATACAATATGTACGATTCGATTCCTTTTGATTCCAAATAAGTTTGTTATTCCGATTTAGTCAAAGAAAAAACGCTTCTTTTGTTTGTAGTCAACTCGCTTATACATCAATCAATCAATCCAATTGTGTCGCAACTTTTTTTTTTACCATTTTCATAATTATTTCTATGTAAAAAAAAAACCAAAAAAGAGAAACTCTTTTCAAATGATAGATGTTTCCTATAATTTCATTATCAAAATAAATTCTTTATGTTTAATGCATATTAAATGAATGTTGACATTTCAAAAAAAAAAAATTCAAAACAAATTTCTGACGTTTGAGCTTAATAAATTTAACTCAAAAAGTAATTATACATATATTTATTTATTATGATATTATAATTATATTTTGACAAAACATAATAAAATGTTTATTTTGTTTAAATTCAAAAAATTCTTGACTACATCTCTCTTCACATTCATTTTGAATTTGATCTCTTGATTTGACGAAAACAAAAAAAATTTTACATGTAATTATATCTATTGACGATTGTATTCTATAAGAACAAAAAAACAAAACAAAACAACAACAAAAAAATGACAAAAAACGAATATTTAGTATTTATGAAAATTTATAGATTTTTAAGTGAAACAACGATTTTTGTTTTTAATATTTTTGGACAACGAAATATATACATATAACAACAAAATGTTTATATATATATTTATATACACTTGTTATATAACAATGGCATTTATAAAGCATTTTCTAAGCATTTGCGTGTAGGTTATGTTGAAAACAACCATCCCAAAAAAAACTTGCCGGTCCAGTATTCAATAATAAAAAACAAAATAAATACTTAATTTTTTGGTTAACTAAATTGTTTACCAATCATTTTATATAAACTATTTATAGATACATTTTTGATATCTACAATTTGAAAATAAAAAGTCAATTAACTTAAAAACAAAACAAAATTTATATATGTAAATATAATTATTTCCATAAAATTTATACATAATTGTAAAATAGTTTTCTATTATATTAATATGGATTATTATAAGTAAATGGCAACCAAACAAACATTTCCAAACATATTTTTTTTTATATCATATAAACAATAAAAATCAAAAAGACTTGAAAACAAAAACAAAAACACAATTTATACAAGAATCATGAATGAAAACATTAAATGTATCAAGATAATTCAGGACTCGTTTATACAAGAGGAACCTCAGATTTTAAAAAAATACAAAGTACAAACAGTTTTTTAAGTCAGCAACGAATATAAGCTTAATTGCTAATGTAAATAATTAATTTAATTGTTTGTTTGTGTACTCTACCGTAATGAAAATGATTTTTTAAATAGTATATTCCATATCCATTTATATAAAAATATTATAAGATATATACTATATACTAGTGTTTGTAAGATTTATGTTGTAATTGTAATTATACCTATTTAGCTCTCAAACAAAAGAAAACAAGAACAAAAAAATTATATGTAAATTCTTAAAAAAAAAAACAATTTTACAAGTATATGTATAAAGTTGTTAGAAAATCAATATTGAAACCAAAAAAAAAAAAAAATTAAAAACAAAAAAAAATGTCCAATTTATTTGCGTTTTTATTGATTATCATATAGCTTGATACCATTTATTAATAATGATAATCGGCTTTTATACTCTGTATTGAACTGGCAATTGGAGTCATCTTCGACGCCATAAAAATATATGTATATATATTCTGGATCTCTCTATGAGAGCTAAAGATACAAGTTTACTTCAAGTTGAGAATATCGCATCTGTATCTATTTATTTATTTATTTACAAAATTATTGGCAAACTAATGCTGCCAATATTATCAGATAAAAATATTACATTAATATCTTAATACTAAAAAATGAAACAAAACTAATTAATTAATTTAAAAGCCTGCCTAATACAGAAAAAAAAAAAAATTATTCTATTAACATCACCGACACGGTGGGGGTGATTTATTTGGCATCCGGCCAGCTATGCCCACAACTCACAGCTAGGATTTGTCAGTGACGTTAATAGATCTACGCAATAAGAGTTTGAAAAAGAGAAAGAAAAAGTAGAGTGAGAGATAAACAAAAAGAGAAATTTAGCAAAATAATAGAAAGAATTGAAGCAACTCAGACTTGGAGGGGGAGAGATTTGTCAGCCCGACAACTGTGCCCCGACTCACAGCAAATATAATTTGAGTTGATCAGAAAGAAGCTTGTCAGATAGGAAAGAAGAGAATCTCTGTGCCGATGGGGGTGGATTGGCGACCAAATTGCCCGTCCGGCAGCTATGCCCCGATACTCCGTAGGTGGGATAAAATTAATTGATTAGTAAAAAGAAGAGTTTTCTCCAGAGAAAAATTTGTAAAATTTATTATAACTATTACACAATACCCTAAAACGGTTATATTCAGTTGTGCAAAAAGGTAAACAAAGAGGAACGAAGTGTCTAAATGGCCTTTGAGGGACTAAAAAATTTAGAGGACGACTTAAAAGATCAGGCGAATCAATCAATAGTGCCACCGATAAGTTTGTATAGCTGTCATCGGAACAATTGATCGTCAAAACAATCTTTTTAATAATTTATTTTCTTTTGTTTTCTAAGCAATCCCAACCAAGTAAGAAGGCATTTGGCTGCCCTAGGAATCTGTCTATGGAAAAATAGTTATTCGGTTTGTGTTTGGTTTTTGCATTTTTAGATATATTTATTTCACATTTATAAATAGGTAGTTGATTTTCAATTGAATATTTCAATTAATTTTTGAGCTTTTTGTTTTTATATAATTTCATTTTGTTTTTGTCTTTTTACAACCGATAAAGCTCAAGTTTTCAGCTTACATAGTATTGCATTTATTGATTGAGCAATTGGGTTTATAAATAAATTTAAATTGAAATTTTCGATTTACAACTGAAATTTTGAGCTTTTTTTTGTAAATTTGATTAGTCAACTTAAGTCAGTACTTAAATTTTAGATCATATAACAATATGATGAGAGAGGGAAATATATAGATTAATCGTACAATGATCATAGTACAAAATGAATAATTTACATAGTTTTGTTTTAATAATGTTTAAATTATAATTTTTTTAAGAGTATTAAGCTTTGACTCAATCTGATACGTCACAAATACAACTCCATAGCGTGCCTTAGTGTGTGTGTGTGTGTGTGTGATTTATATATATATATGAGGACTAGAATTCATTTTGTTTGTTTTGCCTTTCTTTTTTCTTATAGACTAGGTTTACCTGCCCAGGTTTACTTCTTATATAAAAAAAGATTATTATTATGTTTGTTTGTTTTTTTCTCTTTTTTTGGGTAAAATGTACCTAAAATGGCATAAAATACTTTTGTGTTAAGCGCCTCTTGTTAAAATATCTTTCTATTTGTTTCTTTGTATATGCTTCAGGAATTATAATTTAATTAGTCAATTGCATTAGTATATATAATAAATATGTATATATTTGTTTTAGTATTTAATTGTTTGGATATATATGTATTTTGCACATTTAAGGCATTTGTGTTTACTTAGAATTAGTGTTTGAGCAAGCAAAGTTTTGTATTTTCATTTGTTTTTATAATTTATTTTCAAATTCATTTATACAGTGTGTATGTGCGTGTGTGTGTGTGTGTGTGTGTGTGTGTTGGTGTGTGTGTGTTAGTGTGCGTATCTGTGTTGTGTGTGCGCCTAGCGCTATGCTTTATAAATATATTTTAAAAAATATTCATTTTGTTTTTTTTTGAAACCAGACAAAACTGTTTGCTGACGAATACAACTCTCTCTCTCTCTCTCTCTCACGCTGTCAGTGAGTTGAAAACAAGTATTTTAGTATAGTAAGTATATAGTATATAGTATAGTATAAGTTGTAGCTGTAGTAGTTAGTTTTTCTTTAAGCTTTAGACGCTTATTTCACAAAATACTAATATATGCACATGCACTTAAACTAAAATGTATCTCATTAAATACATATATCAAAACAGACAAGCCCAACAAGTCCAACACTGAAATGATGCTTGATTAGCTTGTCTGGTTGGACGGTTCTTCCTTCAGTTGAATGCGGGTCAAAATTCTATATAATTGATGATGTATGTATACATTCATACATACATACGTACATCGATCGACACACACAAATACATAAGCTTAAAAGCTAAACAATTAATTATGTTTATGACAACAGTTCGAAGCTATAACATAACACACACAACAAACTTACTTTTTTTTTGGACTATATAAATGCACAAGTATTGTAAATTGGTGAAAGGTGAAATGTGAAAGAAGAAGGCGTGTCAGTGTGAGTCTGTGTTGTGTGTATGTGCAACAATATGTGCATATGAGATATACATACATATATAGAGCTGAAACATTTAGTTAAAATTAAAATTTCTATAAATATTTCTTAAATATATTGCCAGGCAGTTGTTGATATCAATATCTGTTACTCATTCCTGTTTCAGACGCTTTGCTTCATTGCCAGTGGCACCTACAGCAGCCGCAGCCGCAGCAGCAGCTGTATTAGTTGTATCTCTTTGTGCCTCTCCATCGCTGGTTATATATGCAAATTGACATTCAAATTCAAAATCCATTTCTTTCTTCTGAGCAAAAGGGTTGTTATAGATATTAATACAAATTCCAATTATAAATATTCAAATTATTTACCATACGCTCACAGATAACTGCTATGGCTGTCTTTTGTTGTGCCTCAGCAATCTTATGCTCCACCAGATAGAACATATATTCATCGAAGAGCAGGCGTATCAGATGAAAACTACCAAAGCTTGACGCAGAACGTAATGTCAAATCACGTATTATCATGGAACTATAGAAGCTCCATTTAAGTAAAAATTGTCGTGCTGCACGTGCATAGCTTGGCTTGCCCGTATATTCTTCCATAGCAGATTCTACAACCAATTGCAACCAACTGGCCCATTGCTCCAGTGAGCTTTGCTGCTGCAGTGCAGCCTTAAAATCATTTTCCAAACGCTGAACCACAGCCGGTGCACATTGACTAACCCAGGCAGCTTGCTCCTGCAATATTATAAATATTTATTTATTAGAAATTTATTTCAATTTTTTTTTTTGTTTTTGCATAATAGAAGAAACCTACTTGAACATTGTGAAAATCCACACGATTCAGATCGTTAAGCATTTGGGATATTTGTGAACCATTCTGTAGAACAGCACGTGCTGCCTGAGCCAAATGATTTAGGGATGTGTAACGACGCAATGTTTGACAGAAAGCCGATACAGCACTGGTCTTGATTTGGGCCAATTGCTCTGGTACACCCATCATGCTCTCACATAGCCACAATTCTAGATTTTTGGCAAAATTGCGTATGGCCTGAGTCAAGGCATTAGGTATGGAACGCAGAACATCGGGTATAATGACATCCACAGTATTCTGATAGAATTGATAGTCCACCTGGGTAATACAGCAACAAATAATTATAATTTTTAATTAATTTTTTTTTAATATTCAATAAATGAGCTCTCATTTTTGGAATTTTCAAACAATTTGTACACACCTCGCGCACAAACTTTTGCACTTCTGCGCATTGGCACAACAGATACAGCTTCGTTTTGCTCAAATATTTCTCCTCTTCGCATTCATCGAGATTATTATTGTCCGTGGTACGCCAAAAGTCACGTAACAAAAACTCAACAGTGCCAAATTCCAAATTGAGTACCGCATCCAGAAACGATTCACAATGTTCCCGATAAAGCGCACGAAACGTGTCCACATCGTCCAGGGTGAGCTCATTGTGAAAGCTATGGCTCATTTCGATGGCCGGAAATACGGGCATTGCACCTGCTCCATCGCCAATATACTGAAAAAAAAAACACCAAAAAACAAAAACATTAAAAAATATAAATCAAATATATTCCCTAAATATTTATATTCCTTAAATTAAATTTGTATGTATGACCTCAAACCAGTAAGACAAATATAACAAGTAAGGAAGCTCTAGTCGAGTGTGCTCGACGACGAGATACCCCGATCCAAGCATTGAAATACCCACAAAATACTTATAAAAGTAACAAATGCATGCAATATTATAATGTCAATTGTGCTTGCTGATCCTCAAGGTGATGGGTCAAATAAAACACCTGTTATTCGCAACTTTAGGTTTTGGGCATTGTGGGCGTGGCAGTCAAAATTTTTTGATGCAGATCGATTAGTTTTAAGCTCATTAGTATACATTTCAAGTTTCAAGACAATACGTAAGAAATTGCACCTGTGAATCTTTTTTTTTCATATAAGGGGGGTGGTGGGGGGAAATCCTAAAAAAAAAATATTAGTGAGTTGCGCTAACAGTATTGGGACCTGGATACCAAATTTGGTTACTGTAGCTCTTAGAGCCTCTGAGATCCTTGCGTTCAAACAGACGGACATGGCTAAATCGACTCGGCTGTTGATGCTGATCAAGAATATATATACTTTATAGGGTCGGAGATGTCTCCTTAAGCCTGTTACATACATCGTCACAAAACTATTTAACCTCTTTTCATTTCCAATGAATCGGGGTATAAAATTAATAAAATATTAAACTTATATTTATAATATTTAATACTGGCCTTTAGTTAAATCAATAAACTTTTAAAATGAATAAATGGCTTGAAAGATTTTTTTAAAATATTATTATTATATTGTGGACTCTATAAATATAATTTGATTAATTTAAATTTAACGCATTATTATTTTTCATCCAAAATTCAATTATTTATTATTTTTTTCCCCAATAAAATATTAATTTTATTCAATTTCATATAAATTAGATATAATTAAATAATTTATGTTTATTTAGTATATTCAGAGATGTTATATTCGTACTGTATCAATGATAGATCCATATTTGAAATTTCCACTGAAAGCATTTGATTTTTCGATTCTATTACAACGAAGTTGATTGTAATCGAGACTTTCAGCATTTTAATGAATGATTTTTGTTGGAAATTTTTATTTTTTTTAACTTCATTTGCCTTGTTCGAAAATGACTATTCAGAAAAAGTGAACGAATGCAATTTTTATGCTATTCCTGCTTTTAATGAAACGAAAAATTCCAAAGTTGAAAGATTATCGCATTTACGGCCAAAGTATTGTATGTCCCAACTTTTTTTTTTTTGGAAAAAATAAATTTTTGACGCAAAAATGTACCGAAATGTATGTATATCTGGTCCTCATTATAATTACATGCGCTGTGATTTTTTGCTTAAAATGGAGTTTCAATTTCGTATGTTCATTGCTAATAGGATTCGTATTTCGTAACAATCAACAAAAAAAAAAATTGTTTTTTTTTCAATATATGGATATTTCCACGGGTCGCGAACGTACATTTGTACGCGTTAAATTAAAAATAAAATTGAAAACGAACGTTTCCTAAAACTTTTTTTTTGCTTTTCGATAGCATTTGTTTAGGTCTTTGGTTAGTGTAAATTATGAGGCTTATCGAGTTTTAATTTTCATAATATTGGCAAAAAACATGCGGTCGCGAACGTACGCAAAATGGAAGTCGAAAAAATGAAAAAATCTGCGAATTGGAATGGAATATTCTAAAACAATAACTTTACTTTTAAAATAGATTCGTGTAGCTTTCTATCAAGTCTATTCCCAAGAAAATATTTCCATTTATTTTTTTAAAATTTAATTAAGTACCGGTCGCGAACGTACGGGTCGCGAACGTACGATTTTTCCGTGTTGCTTTATATTTTTAGATAAGAAGCAAAATAAAAATTAACAGTTAATTGGACATTTTTTCGTTCTCTTTGCATTTTTCTCTTCTTATTAGATTGCAATAAAGAGATTTGGTAGAAAAAGTGCAAACATATCTTATGTTTTCCTTGCGAAACAATTAAACACAAAAATGCATTTAAAAGTAGCTATAATTGAATAAATTACATTTTTTTCAGTTTTCAGGCCAGTTTTTTCATAAAAAACAACTGAGATAAGCTATGGATCCATTGTATTATGAAAATTTTGACCATTTCACGGATATGTCCATACATACATATATAATATTTTGGCAGAATTGCAACAATTTTTATCATTTCTATTAAGTATATTTAATATTTTATACTATATGATTTATATTTATTTAATTTAATAAATTCCTACCTGTATGCAAGCCTCATAGGTCTCTGGTTTGAAGGTATGCTTTTTGGCTGAAGTTGTGCGTTGGTTGGACATTTGACCATTTGAGCTACCCAATTGTGTGGCATTGGTGGTACTATTGCTATTTGCTGTACCACTGACTAGTTGGCCGTTTCCTGGCGATGTATTATAGCCTTGCATTGTTTTCTCGTCCATGGATTGATGTATTAAAAGTGAGCCGGGCTTGATGCGTATGCCATAATAATGATATTTTGAATTTCCGCGTGTACCCAGGCGACGTGTGCGCAATCCAGAGAATACTGAGCGTATCAATTTTCCAAAGCTGGCTGCATTTACCGGCTCTAGCTTTTGTTCGTTGCAATGCTGCATATAATGATTATATAGCGTTGAACGTGGCAGGCTCACTCCATCGGCTGTCTCATAGTTTCGTGACAGCCACTTGATCTATCAAAAGTGCGAAAGAGATGTTAGCAACGCTGCTGCTGCTACTGCTGCTGTGTGTTGTCGATGCTACTCTGCTTGGGCGGAGCAAAAAAAAAAAAAAAAAAAAAAATGGAAATATTTACCGTTGCCGAGGCAATCTTGTTGCTAGCGCCCATTGTACTTTGGTCACTATCGGGTGACGCCCCATCAGCACCATTGCCAATGCTGCCACCGCTTGCCGAATTGGTAGTCGTTGTAGATGTGGGCGTTTGTGGTGTACTTTGTGCCTCCTGAATGTATGCAACCTCATGCTATAGTAGTATATAATGCCCAAATGGTTATCATAGTCAATGTCAAGTGCTCAACCTCAAACTCAGAATACTTACTGTCAGGCTGTGCGGTGAATCTCGACTCTGTGATTGTGACGACCCATTCAGGAGCATGCTCTCATCCACGGGCACAAGGTACGGTAGCGTTGTGGAATGGGCATTGGCCGTACTGGCTGCTGTTGTGGTCGTATAATTACCTGTCGCTGCCGTTGTCGAGTAGTACGTCTGGCCATTGCTCTGATAGTCACCCACCGGACAAAACGGATACGTCCTATAAATTTATTTTTGATATATTTTAAATCATTGAAGTCAACTGGTTTGGTTGGTTTCTGTGGCATTCAACTTTCGAAGTACTCACATTTGCGTCTGACTCGAATTGCTGTGGTAGAGCTCAGAATCTACATATTGCACTTGATAGTTTTGCTCCTGACCGGAAACTACAAATAAATAGAACAGAATACGAATTTGATAAAAAATATTGAATTTCATTGCCGTCGCTTAAATTAAAATTAGTTTAAATATTTTATTGATACAAAGCACTTTCAAGTCCAACCAAAGTTTTCGTTCGGATCGTTTCTTAAGCATAGATTTAGAAAAAATAAGGATCATAGGATACATGATATTAGTTCTCTCATTTCGCAAACGATTTTTTTGTGGTATGTGTTCTCTATTTAAAAAATTGGTTTATTCGGAAAGCCGAAGAACTCATATATTTAAGCGGTTTTTCGAGTTTCTTTTCCCGCAGCAACGCGACATTATTCCTAAAGAAAAACAAAATGGTTTCCATAGGTTTTTCAATGTCCGCTTACTTAATAAAAATTTGTACTAATCTGTTAAAAAAGTTCTACTTTAGATATGAGTTTTTTCCATGATTATTATAAATTAGAAATTACTTTTAAACATTAGCATTAAAGTAGTACAAAGGTTAAATCAAACATTTAAATATATTAGAGTATATGGCCAGCTTATCTTTAATTTTTCGATTAAAATTAAAATTAATTTAATATAATAAAATAATTATTAAAGACTTCCTTATAATTAAACAGAATATAAATCATTTGGTCGGCTATTTTTGGAAAATTATTTTATAATACAATTTTATTAAACAACATTTATGTAACTTCCTTTACAATATTAATTAATAATATTGTACATCTGAAGGACAATTAATAGAGAACTGATATTTATAGCATACTTTTTAGGGCACAATATAAGCAACCTACAATAATACTGAATACTGAATAATAATGAATAATAATGAACTATTTGAATAATTTGCATTCAATAAAAATTTAAAGTAGAAATAATTGTGATTTATCAATATTTGCTCTGCATTTTGTCTGAGATAGAGTATATTTTATATGTATTACTGACTTTATTCTAGACATACATACTAGTTGCTGAAATAAATCTTTTGATTAAAAAGAAAACATTTTAATGGAATTTGTTTTTTTTTATACCCCGATTCATTGAAAATGAAAAGGGGTATAATAGTTTAGTGAAGATGTATGTAACAGGCATAAGGAGACATCTCCGACTCCATAAAGTATATATATTCTTGATCAGTATCAACAGCCGAGTCGATTTAGCCCTCGATTAAGCCTTCGGCATATATAATTGGAATATTATATTGTATCTAATGTACTAATCAAGTATCAATCGAATCAAAAACAAACATTTTATAAGCAAACAAGTTTGGAATCGCTGATTTGCATAGATTTCAGCATCAACGATGACAGGTGAAATTCTCACCTGTAGTGATGAAACTCGCTACATTTACTATTGAGCTTACGACCCACCGACCTGCATCAAAAAATTTTGCGTGCCACGCCCAGAACGCCCAAAATAAAAAGTGCGAATAACAGGTGTTATTTGTGATCTTGAGACTCAGCATAGGTGATTGGCATCATAATATTGATGTACTGTACTAATTTTATGTCTATCGGATCAAAATTGTATTTTCTGTCTTATATTTCTAGAGAAAACATGTTTGTCATTGGTCTTTTCAAGGAGCTAGCAGCGAGGTTGAATCGCAATCACTTAAATCGGGGTATCTCGTAGTCGAGCTCACTCGACTACAGCTTCCTTACTTGTTTTTTCTAAAAACTATAGATTTTCATGAACCGACGGAGATAAAATTGAAAATTCTCAAAAGTGTTTAAGGGATAAAAAGTATTTCAAATATTTTAATTTGATTTGATTAGATGAATATTAGAGAATAAATATATATAAATATAAATATATTTAGCTAGCTCAAGGTCTAATATTGGATATCCTTATTATTATTATAATTATTTGTTCTAATAAAATTTAATTCGATTTTAATAAAGAATAATTAAATAAACAATTTGTAATTACTATAATGTAAGTTGTGAGTTCTTCAAAATAAAAACAAAAGAATTATTTTTAAATAAAGTTTCCCAAACAATCATAAATTTTATAAGCAATCGTTCCTACTTTTAGACTTATGAAATACAAAGAATTCATCTATTTTTTTGAATTTCTTTTAAGAGAACTTTTTAAAAAGTTCTTTAACTTCAATAAAGTCAATATTATTTTTGTTTTTTAAATTCAATATAAAGAATTTATCTTAATTGTTAGTTTGTCTTTACTCTTCGTATTGAACTAGTTATTTTGGTCAAAGAGAGCACTCAAGTTGCAAGTAGACAATCGAATTTCCACTTAAAAAGTTCATTCGTTCAACATGAACAATGATGCATAAGAAATACACTTGACACTTTTATTGGTGTGTGCCACATAGACAAGACACACACACACACACACACCACAAATGAATGACACTGACACTGACATACACACACACACACACACACCACACCACACAGAAGAGGACAACAAATGTAAACAGAACTTCAATTAAAAGGATTCATTGATAGGATTCAGAGGATATTTACCACCACAGTAGGACAAATTGTTGTGACGTCTGTGATGATGGTGGTGATACATTGCTGCTGCTGCTGTTGTTGCTGCTGCTGCTGTTGCTGATACTGTTGCACTTGTGGTGGCTGTTGTGGAGGCAGCAGCGGCACCTATTGCTGCCGTACAGTTGCTATAGTTAACAGCGCTGGCGGTGGCAACAAACGTTTGATGATGATGATGATGATGATGGTGGTGCAATTGTAATTGCAGTTGGGCAGCTGGTAATGTACCAAATTGTGGCAACTGTTGCTGATGATATTGTGGCAGCAACTGGTGGCAATTATGTTGTGATTGTTGTTGTTGGTGCTGCTGCTGTTGTTGTGATTGTTGCTGTGACTGCTGCTGTTGCTCCTGGTGATGATTCTTGCAGCGACACTTCTCCCAAAGATTTGTATAGGCAGCAGCTGCAGCTGCGATCGGTGGCGCAGCTGTTATATCCAATTGGGAGGAATGCTGCTGTTGATGTTGTTGCTGCTGCTGTTGTTGTTGTTGCTGCTGCTGCTGCTGTTGATTCTGATGCTGTTGGTGACGCGTCTGACAATCAAAGCCGAATCGCGAATGCATTAATCTTTAATTTTATTTTCAATTAGCCAGGACGCAATTGAATTTAATTTAAAGCGTCTATAAATCATACGTTAAATAGTTCCGTCTTTCATATGACCGGAAGGAAGCTTTGCGTATTTGCGTGTAAGCCGAGATGTTGTCATCCGGTTGCTTTGGGCAACTGTGTGGACAATATACAAGTGAAAGTGAAAGCTGTGGGTGGTGGCCCTTCAATTTGCTTTCTTCCTCTTTTTTTTTTTGTTCTTTGTTGTTGTTGAAGCTGCTTGGCTGTTGGCTGTCTGGCAACGTTCACCTGTGACGTAGCAACGAAGAGCAAGAGCAACCAGAACGTATGCACGGTAGAATTACAACTGAACTCAAAATCAAATGTTATCCTAGCAATATGCCTCTGAAAAATAATGATGACGATAGCGATGGCAGTGGCGGCGCAGCAACGAATTAAATTACAGCGACGGTGGCTCTGTTCATTGTAAAGGTGGTTCTATGTGGCTGGGCATGATGCTGGGGCGTTGTTATGATTTGTGACTACTACTACTGCCCTAACCACCCCTAGAACCCAGCCTGACATCCATAGTCAATTCATTGCAAATAATCCAACCCAAACCATATATAGCAACTCATCTCATTTTTTTTTCCAGGCTGCGTTATATTTTTCAAGCGACGCCACAGCTAATTCCGGGCACAAAGTCGCATTTTCTGGGATCTGTACAAGTGTCGAGAGGATTTTTGTGCTGTTGTGCAAGCAAGATAGCAACAGATGATAGTGCGGCATGTGGTAACGTCGGCGTCAAGGCAACGTAGCCAATCATCCCAGGGCTCTGTTGCCACCGAATATACCATATCTTATAATATGCGTTGTATGACTCTCCTGGTGGTTGCTAGGACATAAAATTCTCTCTCTGTCTCTATTTCTCTCTCTCTGCCACTTGGTCGCTCTCTCTATCTTTCTCTCTCTCTCTCTGTTGCACACACACAGATATACTCAGTTGCTCATCAACCCCCAGCGGATGCTGCGTGGCTTGACGTTGGCCAACCAAAACGTTTGCTGCCAGCAAACGCTTGCTCTGGGTCCTTGACAGCGGTTGGGATGGGACACCCAGCAAATGCGAATGGGTAATTGGGTTTGAGTTGGGCGGTTTGGGATTTTAAGGGGCTGAGGCATGCACACAAACATATTTTTAGTATTTTTCCATACTCCATAAATACCCGGTGGTCATAAATGATGAAAAAATGGGTATACTTCAATTGTGTAATTCTTTGCATGTAACAGAACGAAGGATCCCACATGTTAAAGTCAGCATCAATAATTGAGTCCATTTGTTTGTACGCATCGATGTCAAAAACTATAAGAGCTAGAGACATCAAACTTGGTATCGAAATTCCTAAATACTGTATTAAATATTTGGTATATTTAATGTTTTCGATATCGCGTCTTTATCTTATAACTGCCATGATATTAATTGCTCCAAAATAATTTTAATCAATGTGAATGAAAAAATGTTTCTTTTAAATCTTCTTTCAACTATTTAAAATAATTTTATAATTAAATAAGAGCTTTCTTGCTTGTTTTTAAATATCGGGCCTGTATGTACATGCTTATATAGCTGCTATAGGAACGATCAGCCCTAAAATAAGTTGTTATATGGGAAACAATATTTATTTTTTCCAAGTTATTTTAACCAAACTTCAAATCGGTTGCGTATATCATACAAACAATCGTTTAAGAATTAATAATTTTTTTGTTGGTTATTAATGACATTTCAATCAATTCGAAAATCGGGTATCTTTGAGTCGAGCACCATCAACTGGAGCGATATTTACTAATTTTCTAATATTCATCCAAAACATATTATATATGTACATACATATGTAACTATTTATATACATTTGTATATTTGCAATTTCACTTTAGAACTTCATGTTCCATTGCACGTGCGTCCTGTTTTTGCTCAAAGTACAACATTTTTGCATTTCCATTTAATTCTGCACCTGTGGACACCTGCATATATCTGTGTATGTGTATGCGTGTACTGTAAATATTAACTGTAGCTTTGACAATGGCTAAAAGGATATTTTCAGCTTTCGGTCTCCTCCTTTCAGGTTATTAAAACATTTTTGTGGTTGTGTGCCCCTGCTCAAAATGTAACACTTGTGGTTTATAACTAAGTATTACAATATCACTTAACCAATTAAATATTTCTACAAAATTTAATTAAAATTTATAACTAATATGAAAATATATGAATATTGTCCTATATTCATATTAAAGATTCTACACAAAACATATTTGTACAAAATTAACTAATTTTTTACAAAGTTTTAGAAATAATATTAAAACACAATTAAGCGCATAACGAACATAAAACACAAAAAGAATAACTATAAAAATAACTAAAAAATGTTTTGTCTTTTTCATAAACAACAAAATTCAAGGATTATTTATAATAAACAAGTTTGAATTGAAATTAGTTTTTTGATATTCATATCATAAATCTATTTTGTGTACTACAATAGCCTTATTGAGGCTTACTTTGAATCTATATTAAAAAATGTTTGTTTGTAAGGAAAAATTTTGACATTTTAGAAATAAATTTTTCTTGATTGATTGAAATGTTGATTGAAATGTTAATGAATAAAACAAAAATGTTCAAAACAACGCTCAATACGCTAGAATTAAGCTTAGGAAATATAAAATATAATTTTTTACATCTAATTTTATATTGAATATTGAATTATATCTAATTATTCGTATTTTTTTTACATTAGATTGTCATAAAATATTTGTATTTTAAACGAATTTTTGAATGTTAAAACATTAATATAAATATTAAATTATCAATAAAGTAAAATATATAAATAAAATCAATATATTTTCAAAACAATTTAAATAAATTCGTATCTATTAATCGAGCACTTGTTATAATTCCCAAGCTACAATAATAAGATAATAATAATACAATCTCTGATCTAACTAAAATAAATTGTGAGGATAACCGATAAGTGTAGAAATCAGTCGGACAATGGAAGCATAACATCCCAACAACAATTAACCTTTTGTGAATAGACTTCACCTGACCTGAAAGTGAGGGTCGTTCGTTTTTGTTGAGCTTCATAGTTGATTTGGCCTTTAGATAAGTGGTTGCAAACGCTTTCGTCAAAGTTTTATTTGATTTATTTTTTATTAAAATGATAGCAATCTTGGCAAAAGTTTTGCCATTTACCCAAATTAAAAGAAGCCAAACATATGTTGTTTTCCCCTTAATTGTTGTTCCCGTTCCTGTTGATACTGTTGCTGGGCTTTCAGTGCATAAACTATTTTTAACTGGTCAACTGGTACGATGATGTTACTTTTTGTGATTTTTTATTTTTATTCTAGGATTTTATTTGAAGTTTTGTTACCTTTATTAAATTTTAAGCTTGTACGGTTCGTTGATTTGATGAGTTACCCACTAAACCGTATCATCAATTGATACTTATTTGAATGGGCATGAAGAACATTATTGCCGGCTTAGCGGGGGCGGCAAGTGGTGCAAATACGAAAGATAGTGGTTCCATTTATGTTATATATGGACCTAAGCATTGTGTAGACTTTAAATAAGTCCAACTACATATAGATATGACAAATGAAAAGGGGAAGGTCGCGATAAGAATTAAGGTAGATTGATAAATTTTACAATTAATGAAATTTTATATACTCTTTCCATATCAAACCGAATTAAATATGTAGAGACGTGAAAGAATAGTTTTCTAAAAATTCAGACTGATAATAAAATTTTTATAAATAAAATAGAAGAAAAATTTATTTTATAATTTTTGACAAATCGTACAAAATTTCCAAAATAAATTCTTAAACTGGATATTGACAAATTGTAATCAAATTATTAAAAAATAAATAAAATCTAAATAATTATCAAAATATTTCAAAAAGTTTCTCTTGACTGATGTTAAGAGCTAGAATGTTTATTTTTCACACACATTTCCTCTCAGTGGGCACACAAAGCAGCGAAATTGCCGAGTTTCAACGCCAAGTGGGGGAAAGGTTGAATCTTATTTTATCTTTAAATTATATATTTTTTTTTTGTATTTTATATCAAGCTTGTAAAAATCTATATTTAACTCAATATACCTCTCATATTGAAGTGTATAAGAATAGAGGTACTCATACACAGCGGGCGGTTATTAATGAGTCGCTATTTAAGGGCTGCACATCATTTTAACGTTAAGCCTCTGTTATAACGCTGCCTTCTCAGCTCTATGTTGATGATGATGTTGATGCTGATGATATGTATCTGTCCCACCTCAATTTGTTGTGATTACTTTTTGTTGTTACTGCTGGTGGGTAGTGGTGATGGTGATAGTGGTGGTGGTGGTGGTGGTAATTTGCTCTAATAAAATCAAGTATCATAGGCAAACAACGTAAATACATATATCAAAAATCGACTGGACAAGGCAACCCCTCTTCTCTGTTTGATACAGCAGCGTGTGATCTATTTCAATAGATAGTACATCCTTACCAAGTGTAATCTCGATTAATTCATTGTGTAGCGCTGAAGTGGAATATAATAATTACTATATATATATATATATACATATATAGTATTTATACATTGTAAGGTATATCATTACGCCCTATTCTCAACGGTGCTCATTTTCAACACAGCTGCACTTTGCTACAACAAGTTTTTTGTTACAATTTGTATGTTGCACGTGCCATAGCTGGTTCAATGTACACTCCGCTTATAAAATGTACAGGTAAATCCTAAGAGACAGGGTTGACTGTTGCTCCTGTCTCATGGCTTGTTAACCGCTCATCTGTCAGAGCTCTCTCACTCTCGGTCTATTATTTTTTTTTACGCGTTTCAGTTTCAGTTTTCAAATTAAGTCGTTTTAATTGTAATATCAACGTGAACGCTTTAAATACACTGGGATTTGGCAAGAATGGCAACATAAGCTGATCCTGTGATTATGTTTGTTTACAAAGGAGCGACTTTTACTGCTGGTTGTTTGTTTGTTTGTTGTTTGTTGGTTTCCACTTTGATTTCCCACTATTGCACAAGTGCAAGCAAGAATTAAGCTGCTTTTTGATGCATTCTTTTTTATTATATACTCGTATATATATATACATATATATATATATTACTATACGCGAGCAACGAGCTGGACCTTATTAAAAAACAAAAATGAAATAAAAAAAGTTTTATTTTTTAACTCTTCTAAAACGATATTTCTTTTTTAATTGAGCCGTTTTAATTGGTAGTTTAAACTGAAATATTGGCGTATTCGCAAATAAATGCCCGTAAAAAGATATTTTAAAAGCTAGACTTAAAAAAAATACTAATAAGCCTACCTACAGGGCCTTAGCCTATTAATCTATAGAGATTGAAGTTAAGGTTAAAAAAAGTTCTTTTAGAAAAATTTTTCAAATGCATTTATTTAGCGGGCTTAAGGTCAGTTGTTTAATATAATAAAAGATAATAAAAGACTAAAATTGCGTCTCGCTCAAGAAACAGTGACCAGGATGTCTGTACATATAGCTATTTCGGAAAGCTCCAACACTTTCCTCATCAGTAGACTTTGCTATCGACTGAAGCCGCGCTTTAACCATACCATCAGTACCATCACCAGTTAGGAATTCTTTGTGCGTGTAATGATGAGGTGGTCAAAGAGCGTTGCATACACATAAAATGCAAAAAGCTTTACATTTTATGTGTAGCATACTTTTGAGCGATGTTCTTGTTTGTTTCTTGAGCGAGGCGCAATTTTAGTTATTTATCTTTTATTAAGATAAACAACTGATCTAAATAAATACATTTGAAACTTAAAGAGGTCGCTTAAAATAATAAAATAGGAAAAATTTTTAAGCAACAATAAAAAAGTATCCTTAAAAGGTTTTCTTCAAAGATTCAGTTTCAACAAAGTCAAGTAAGCCTTTATGAAAAAAATAGTTGTTAGACTTTAATTAATTAAAACTTACTTGAAATAAGCAATATAATTAAAAATTTATTTTTTATATTTAACCTACCTGTTACTGTTATAAACGGTGTACCATCATCATCTTCACTGGTTTGCACCACAGTCAACTGTCCGGTGGCAACTTGTTGAGCCAAATCGACGCCACCTTTAATTGCGGCCAAACCGGGTAAAGTGTGTATCGTTGCTGTGGCGTTTGTGTTTGTTGTTGCTGTGACAGCAGCATCACCGCTCGAGGCAACATGAGCAACATGATGATGATGATGCCCATGCATATGTGCCTCCTGACTAGAATCGCTTGTATCCATGGGCAGGACAACGCGTATGACCTCCAATTGATCGGTGGTTGTATTTGTATCATCATCGATGCCATCGCTTAATTTCTTATGCAACAACTGACAATTCTTAAAGGAAAAAATCATAAAAAAAAATAAAAATTAAATATATTTTAATCATAAATAAGAATAATCAATTAAATAGCTAACCACCTGTGTCATAACATCCTCCAATGTGGCTGCCACAACGACACCATCTTCAGTACAAAATTCATACTCCTCGGCATGTGTTGTTGGTGGCGATGGAGTTCTTGGCTCAACGGTCAGCACATCAACACTGGCAGTTGCCTGCTGCTGCTGTTGCTGTTGCTCCTTGGAATTAACTTGGTTGCCATCTACGGCAACAGCCTCAACGGCACTAGAGCTCGTAGAGATTATAAATTGACGCTGTGTTGCCAGGCGTGTGCTCATTTCATTTGCTTAAGAATTCTACCAGCTCGTCGTTTAATTGTATTAATTATAAATTAAGTACGAAAATTAAGTTTGTTTGTTTGTTTTTATTTTTTGTTTCCTTATGATTATAATCTTCTTTTTTCGTTATGTTTCGTTTCGTTTGATATATATATATATATGTTTATATGTTTATATAATGAAGGCCAGATGTTTTGCACTTTTCGTTGCGAAATTCGTTGAAATATTTAAGATTAAAATTTTCGAAATTAGAAAAATAATTTCCAGTTCTCTCTCTCACTCAATGGTTTAAGGCAATTGCGGTGCTTAAATATATACTTTTCTATATATTTATTTTTGATTTCTTAAGTTGCTAGGAGCTGCAATTAAAAACAAAAATATTTAGATTTCATATAAAAGTTCTTAAAGTTATAAAATCAAAGAAATTATAGCTAAAATTAGCAGAAAAGAAACGAATGAAAAAAGTTCCATACAAATGCGTCACATATTCACTTATTCATTTGCTAGATCTACCTATTTATTATTATTATTATTATTATTATTGTTGTTGTTGTTGTTTTTGTTGCTTCCAGTTGATGCCCTTTGTTACATGGCTTGGCTTGGCTTGCCTTGCCGTGCCGTGCCTTGCTTCAGGGATGACTGCTTCCGCATTGGGGCGTTGCTATGAAATTAAACATTTCACAGGTATTTTTCTTTATACTTTGATTTGCCAAGTTTGCTTTGTTCTTTCAAACAGCAGGAGCAGCAACAACAACAACATAACAACAACAACA